>OMNW01034011.1:0-23688 GCA_900303245.1 Selene dorsalis
CCCCCCCCTAGATTCAGACACTAAATGATATCTCTATAGATCAGAGACTTTACAGGGAATCTGCAGTCTGAGGCTTTTGTAAACCAGAAGACCAAGACAAGATAATTATAACCTAATTTAACTGTTTGGTTTTTTTTAATTAACATTGCTCACTGTCTAATATAATAATATTCACATTTTCTTGTTTTTTCTTTGTCCAAATTGTAGCATACACCAATAAACTTTCTGTTGTTGTTTGAGTGGTCTAAAACAACCATTACTGGTTGCTTATTTTAGCCTTACTTCTCTAACTTATGCAAACAGGTCAGTCACAAGAGATTCCTCCATTTGATAAGGGTGCTTAAGAAGTCTGGGCTGCATAGTGAGATATTCAGTTTATGGCCACAACTAAAGACCGGAAGACTCCCTCAACCTCTGAGAACCTATACATGCTCTGTACTAAGTGAAGAATATATCACATCAAGGCTCATTTACGTAGAAATTAAAGTTGTTAATTTGTCCCTTGTTGAAAAGGTCAATTGAATTAACTTATAACAAACCTTCTAGTAAATGTAATAACTGTCTCACACTGATCTTGTTAACACTGACAAGAGTCAGACAAACCTGAGCTCACTGCACAACAGACAGAAGTTGACAAATCAGTTGTTAGTGTTAATGATTTTAACACCACCTTCTCTTAGGATAAAGGCCTACATAATCCACAATACTGTGTCTCTAAAAAAAACACAGCAACCTTCTGGTTTACTCATCTTATTAACTTTTTCATCAAACTAGGCTATTCCCACATGGATGAAAAAACGCTTTGGTAATGCACATTTTAAAATCCAAGGGTCACTGAAGAGATGAGAAACTACAGACCAATTAGTCTTCTTCAGGAGAAGACTGTCTCACAACAACTGCTCCATTACATGGACACAAACCATTACCTGCACCCTTTGCAGTTCGACCTCATAACCACTCCACCAAGTCAGACATCGGTAGGCTATTAGAAAATACTAGACAGTCCCATGATAAAAGGAAATCCAGTAAGCACAGTGTTCCTGGATTTTAAAATGACATTTCATACCGTAAATCAAAACTAATAATTTCAAAACTCTCAATTGTCAATTTGTCAAACCAGTCACTGACTCTTATTTAAAAAGGTAACAAACAATGTGCTGACATTTTAAACAAAACCGAAAACAAGAAACCGCCACGGGACCCACTTTACCAAAGTTTGATTTTCTGTAGCTATGTTACTATTAAATATGTGTGTGAAGTTGTTTTTCCGTGCTCAGTTTACGTTATTTTCATGCCACTAATCTAGTTTACTGTAGCTATGTTGCTACTAAATGTGTTTTACTGAATCCTGCCTGACAATCCTGAGAGTTGTTGCAAATTAGCATCCACAATAAACACTATAACACTTGCATCACATAGACGTTTTCAGTATACCTGCGACTATATTGTATATGTCCCCATCAAATAAACCATAAATACGAAATACTGACAATAACAATAATTCTGACACAGACGCAGCTGCAGGAAAGTGACAGTAAGGAGTCACTGAGCATGATTTAATACTGGATTCTCTCACTTTGATGCTCAACTGATCACTGTTGATAGTTTCAACTGAAATAAAGCAATGAATAGACAACAAAATAAGAGCTGAATACTGCCTACTAAAATTCAAGAAGACTGTACATTCCCTTACTCTGATTGTTAAGATGGTCATGATGAGGCTTGAGAGCTGAAGTATTATCTGGTAAAAAGAAAAATATTCAGGGTAATAGACTGATGTAGGAAATATATAGATATCAACACTGAACACACTGAATGAGAAAAATCTGTCCTTTCAGTGTGGACAGAAGAAAATCTAAAATTAAAAAAGCTCTTTTCACAGATTGAATGACTCCCAAAGTACCACATGGGCACATGCAGGCCTGTAATGTGAGCAGACCACTGATGTAGAAACCTGCCAAACACCAACGACTCATTTATAGTGACATCAATTATCTTGATGTCTTTTATGTACTCACCAAAGTGTCAGTGAATGTGCCTACACGTTTACCTGTATGCTGCCAAATACAAAAAAAAAAACAAAAAACAAAAAAAAACAACAACACAATGGTTCCCCAGTACATTAAACTTGTGCTGCACAAGGCACCAGAGGAAAATACAACTTTGATTTAAAGAAAAACTTGTTACAACTTCAGGTTTGTTTTTGCAGCACAGACCAGACAATTTTAAGAGACACAGCCACTGAATCACTTAAACACTTTCCAATGGAAAGTCGATTGCATTTTGTTTGTCTTCATTTCACACTTGCTTGTTGGTTATTACTCCCCACACCAGAAGTCACTCAACAGGAACAAAACTGTTAAAAGGTGGAGGCAAACTTCTTGATTCAGAGTATTAACACACACAAAGTGTTAAAACCACCACATGTTGCAGCTCATTCTTTGACACATTTCCTGCTAATTATTGTCAACCTCCTCACAATCTATCTTCAGCCTTTCGAAATTAAGATGGACATCATGTCAGAGAAGAGGAGCAGAGGAGGAAGCAAAGAAAGGCAAGAAAATTAGTGCTCATCTCTATGCTCCGAAGGTCCAATCACTGTTTACACTCGACCATGATGTCTTCTCCTTACATGTCCCTGCTTGCTCTCTGTTATGGTATCTTGCTGGCTGGTCGCCTACCCACTCAATACTCACTTCCATCCAGCTGAGAGCATTTTAAAACAGAGAAATTCTTAATTTCTGCCAAACAATAAAATATGTCAACATCTATGAGTGATCATCTTTACAGTCTTAATGGTTTGTGAATCACTCACAGTTCATGGAAACAAATTGTGACTAAAATAGCCGTGATAATATAATCACTGCATTTATCCCGCAGCAGATGACTTATTGACAATATCAGGGCTTCAGTCCAAGGTGAAGTTGGATTACAAAACCTGTTACACTCTGCTAAAACTACTTAATGGTGACATGCATGGCTGAAACTCAAGTGTGGTTTTGAAACCGGTATTCAAGCTGCAAACCTCACTAAAAGGCCACAGTCAGCAGCCATGACAGGCTGCAGACCTTTAGTCTGTTTCTGGTCTGCAAGTTAATAAAACTGTTCGAACACGTATTTTACGTATATTGTGCAGTGCTGGTTTTTGCACAAAAAATATGGTTATATTGTATATTATATATTATATTGTGTATATGATATATATTATATTTTATTGTGTGCTGGACTATGATTTATATATGATTTTTACAAAGCAAAGAGGAACATTTTTATTTGATAAGTGTGTGATGCCAGTAAAGGTGGCTGTTATGTAGAGGATTGATTGAAATGATTTCAGTAAGGCACACAGTCCCAAATCACAACACAAATAAAACTGCTCAGAGGTCAAAAGTCAAGTCTGACTGATATTAGACTGGTAAGTCCCAATGTGTGAAGGTTTTTCTGTGTGTTATCTGTATGAGCCAGTGTTGAATAAACCTTCTTTGAGTACATAAAAGTTAAAAGCAGATAAACTCATGCAGCAGACCAAAGTAAAATGAACAAAACGTTCAGAGCTGGAATCACAGTTTGAATTATCTTTAAAAAGAAAAATAAACTTCAGTTGTTTTAGTATTACACTGACATAAAACTGACAGGAACGGACTGTTTATGAAAGAACAACAGATGGCAATCATAACTGTTAACTGATAAAGGTATTAAAATAATGACCTTTGCTTAGCAAATCCACTGTTTGGAATAATAATCTCAGAGCAGTTTTAAAAGACTGTAAAACACCCCCGTTGTATCCTCCTTATACACATGAGTTTGTTTTGGTTTTGGTTTTGGTTTTGGTCTTTGTCAACCATGGTCATGAGGGCATATTGTCCTTTCAATACTTCATTAATCATTTTCAAAATAGGCAGGAAATAACTTACCATCTCCTGTACATTGTTCCTGAAACGCATGCTATGTAATGTTTCTGTCACACAGATGTCCTATCCTCTGGGACACTGAGACAATGTCACAGGTCACTAAACTAAAAACAAGACATACAGTACATTCCTCAATCATCTTTATAGATATTCAAAAGTCCAGATGAGTTATAAGATGGCAAAAGTCTGAAGGTCTGAGGTCAAAAACATCTCATAAACTTCCCACTGAATCAATACAAGAATATTCAGCCAATGCTGCCAGCAAAGCAACATGTAGTTGTATCATAATCCATAAATCTGTCAGCACTGGTTGTTTCTACTATTACGAGACATGTGGATGTGTCACTGAGAGCAACGTGCAGTCAGCTAAAAATAAGCCTCTCACACCTGTCTCATGACACATTTGGCTGAATCTCTGTTGGTTCCCATTATAATACATGAGCACCACTTTAAGCGCTCAGTGTGTGAACATTAGCCGCTGTATACGTTTGCCTAGAGGATGTGATAATGTGACCTAAACAGCTCTATGTTCCTGACAATATCACACTGAGCCACATTCTTCAGGAACAGAGCATTGTGAGAATATCTCTTTAGTGCAACTGAATCAACAAGCTGTGGGAGCACAGTAAATACAAGTTGTTAATCTGTTTCACCCCCTTCTATCAAGACAGCATTCATTCTCCATAATACACCCATTACCCACTCCTTCACTCCCCTCTGTCGCACCAATCCCACTCTTTTCCTCCCTCCCTGTGCATGAATAAACGTTTCTGAAAAAGTGATTCTCTTCGTGCACCAAGTGTCTCAATCAGCCATCTGTCTGCACAAATACACAATCTGTCATTTTGTCCATGAGAAGGAGCGGTTGCCTGGTTTGGCGTGGCTGCACTTAATCTTTATTCTTAAAAACATTGACATAAGGTGAACCATTGGAGCGACTGTTTTTAGGAAGATCAAAGTTATTTCAATGCATTTGCTAAATCAAATGGCAAATTATACAACTGTCTATGTAAAAAATTATGTAAACAAGTTCTTATCATTAAAGCATTCCTTCCTTGTTATGACAGATCACAGCATCTAAGAATGTATTTAAGCACCAAGTCACACAAGGACAAAGACTCAGATGATCATTGCTTGCACCTGAATATGTGATGCTTTGATTGCGTTAGAGTTATCACTATTTCCACTATGAATGTTTTTAGTCTGCTTTTTATTCACTTACGATTCATTTTGCAAGTGGGAGAGCAAAGCGCTCTCCTGCCAACTCTTCACTTCACTTGACGTCTCCACTGAAAACACTGTCTCAGAAATAAAAAAGCAGCCTCTCACTGCTGTGTAGGTGTTTGTATATCTGTCAGTCACACAGTCCTAATTCCTCCTTGAAGACAGACACTGCATATTTATCCTAACTAACCACTGTGGCCTCCAGTGACCCTCATTGGTCCCTGTGCATCTGCACACTGCCCCTGTGAGTAATCCATACACATAGAGGCAGCAGCCTGCCATCATCAGTTATTCATCATGAGCTGTTTGATCACTAGACCCATTCATACACAGTAACCTTCTGCTGTACATTTTCACATGTAGTGTATAAGCTGCGGGTGAAAAGTGTTTTAAATGTGCTAAATTAGTAAAGAAAAAATGTGATTGTACACATACACAACTCACAAAAAGATAGGGATATTTGACTTTCGGGTGAAATTTGGTAGAAGTGTGGAATGGTCATTTTCTTCATCTCAAACTATTTATTGAAACAAAAGCTAACAACAGTGGTGGGTATACCACAACAAAACATGTCCATGTCTCAATTACTTGTCATGTGCCCAAAGGACGTCCACTTCTCTGCCTTTCTGTGACTCTTCCAGTCTCTCTGTGTCTCTGTTCAACCTGCTGATGACACTCTGTGACACTCTAAGCTCACTGACAACTTCCCTCTGACCATCCTGTCTGAAGCCTCATAGTGGCCAGGTACTGTTGATGGATTGTTAGGTGTGGTCTTGGTCTCTTGATGTCAAAATGTGAACAGCATGATGAAGAGGACTGTTTCAATACAAACTGTCATTGAACCAGAACATTGAGGGGTCGAATCATTGATCAGACACTTGTTGTGATGTTTGTGGTTCATCACCTTGTTAGAGAGCAGCATGTTATGTGAAAAACACTGAAACATTAAACAGTTGGACATGTGCATTCAAATGTTTAGAGGGTTTAGAGTTTAAAGGTCCAATTAAGTTCACCTGTAAAGGCTATAGTGCATTTCAGGTGTATTCTGAAATTTCATCTGAAAGCCAAACATCCCTAACTTTTTGTGAGTAGTCGTGTATGTAAAAAAAAAACCAAACAGTTTGAAACAATGAGACTAGACACAGAAGACATGGTAATGAGTCTCAAATCAGTACACTGTGGTGCAGTTGTGTAAGAAGCTAAGACAGCCAGTTCAAGTGCTGTTTATACATACCAGGCACAAGGAGCTGTTTTATGATACAAACTGTGGTTTATGTAGACCGCCTGTCTGTGATGAGTTTCTGTTGTTCAACCACTCATCACTTCCACTCCTGTGTGTTCACGGGTCCCTTGTTGTGTTAAAAATAAGTATACCGTCAGAAATATCTTTGAAACCTTTAATAGGTCAATACCTAATTTTATTCATATGAATGGAATTATATTATTAAGTAGCCTAAACGAATAAACCATTACTGAACCACCTCTTTGATCTGGAGAAGGTCATTTTTGTCCATTTGTCATACTTTCATTTCCTCAAAACACTTTTATGCTGATGTGTCATGTGGTGACCCACACACAGCCCCCCCCCTCCTCTCTTTCTCTGTATTTACACAGCAGATATCAGGCAGGTATGGCTGCAGGGTAAAGGTGCACAGATGAGGGTGTGGCCACCTTGTAGCAGGAAGACCGTTGCGTTGTGTAATTCAACGTTGCAGAGTAACAGTCGCAACAGGTACTGCAACACCTGTCAAAGCTGGCATTTAACGATGACATCGTTTTGACTCGGTTCCTCTCTCTCCATCAACAGCTCCACTTGTATATTTCCCATGGAGCTGAACAAAACACGCTATCCCGGTTGAAAAACAAACACACACATACACACACACACACCCTGTCTGTCTGTCCTCCTGCAGCCGGGATATCGGTCCAAACAAAACGCACGCTGCTGATTTATAAAAGATAAACGCGGCGCTACTCACCCACCAACCGATGGCGTAGGAGAAGAGGAGGAATTTGAGGCAAATGTAGGAAAACCTCTGACAGTATCGGATCTCGTCGTTGCTGGACATGGTGTCTCCCTGAAGGCAGTTAACTTCGGCGGCTTCCTGCGCTGCTTGTTGTCACAACACTTCCGCGTTGTCCTCGTCACCACACCTGGAAGCGCGGAGCCGTGATGGACGGACGGATGCGCGGTGGGATGGGAGGGATAAGGAGTGGGAGAGCGGGACTGACGGGGAAATGGACGTTTTCACTGTTTTTATGTTTATTGAATTCATTTTTTAAATAAGTGCCTCGGTGACATCCGATTGATTTTGACCACTAAATCTCAACGTGGATTATCTCTCAAACATCTTGTGTTTTGGGGCGTAGCCAGGAGTTAGTGACCTATAATGATCCCTCTTCTTCTCCTTTATTTAACCCGGTAAAAACATTAATATTAGTTTTATAACCCACAAAACGAAACAGAACCAAATATTGATGCTCATTTCCCCTCTTTACCTAACATAGCCACTGTTTTTTTTCTGTGTCCAACCAGATACCAACTGTTTTCTTGCGTTTTCAGGAAGAAGCCTATCTTTAAGTCATTTAAGTAATTTTCCACTACTAATAATAGACCAGACAAGAGCCTCAGATAGATGTGGTGAAGTATACAATCACACAGACACATTCAAAGCAGATAGAGATTCAGGGTAAACTTTCAATAATCGATTTCTGTTTTTTTAAGCATAATGTTCTTTTAACAAATTTAGCTACTAAAAGCGTGACGTTTATGGATTAAACTGTTAAAATCATATACTTTATGCTCAAAACATGTAATTTCGCCCCCTAGTGGTGAAGTGTAGCAAAGAGAGATACGGAATAACACACAACTGTTGTCGAGGAAAACAGCCAATGAATCCTCCAGAAAACAGAAAACAGTGTTCACTGTGGCATCATAAATACCACACACACACACACACAAACACTTGTGCTTATGTGAATGAGAATTCCAACAAAACCACTCAATCACACAAACCACAAACAGGATCAATGAAACATATGCAAACACAGTCCACAGCCTATTACACAGTTACAAAGCCGACGATTTGATCTGAATTTAGAGTAATATGAAAGCTCATATATCTCAAATGTTGCTGCCTGAGAAATTTTTTCAAAGGTTTCATATGATCTGACTGCTGCATAATGAAATCATCTGACACTGAGATTCAAACCCAGAGCGTGTAGCCAAGGACCACAAAGGCGTTTTACACCCAAATGACAGGCAGCATCACCAACGATTTCCCTGGGCGTTTGCTGTGTCTGCATCGGCTCTAGTTGATTATTATCAGCAACTGAGAAAATTGTCTGAGTGGCTGTCCAGTCAAGTGAATCACTATCTGGTTAGTGTTGTGAGTCCTCATTTACCTCTTCCACCTTTTCTTATCTTCTTCAACAGGCAAAAGAGAGGCAAACCAGACTTATCCTTCATTTATATTCTGAGAATGTAACAAGATTGTTATGTAAGATTCACCCTTTTCTTTAACTTACCAGTTCGTATATACAAAATGTCCTCAAGTCAGTGTGATGTGCTCTGTGTAGTGCATTCAGATGCAGTTTTTAACAAAAATTTTGATGCTGCCATTTGTCTCTGTTGGTGCTAGTCAGGGTTAGACAGGAAATGTCATCCCCTCCTCATAAGGCCTCAGACAGTCACATGGTAACCCCTTCATCCACAATGCTTTGGGCTAACAAATCACACTTTTAAATTCAGTTACAGTACACTACTCTAACTTCTCATCCCCTGTCAACACGCCCTGCCACAGGCCCTGCTGGCCAGTCAAGATTTGTGAGCAAGTGAAAGTACACGCATGCTTACTGTGCACATGCAACAACAAACAAAGAGGGAATGAGTTCAGCAGAATGAGACCACACTCTACCACTATCCGTTCTGAGGCACAGAAACAGCATAACTGTGAGGAATAACAGCAAAGTGGTGGCTAAGTGAGAGGAAAAGCACTGCAGAGTGAGTGTACGTTTCCTACAGTGGCACATGACGGTTAGTGATAAAGTTCAGGCCAACTAATGCCCCCTCCACAATACACAATACTGTGCACAACCCCCCTGTGGATTTACACACACATATTTAATACTTATTTATGTTTATATTCACATAAACACTGCCTCATTCAGTGTCTAGGAGGACATCTAAGTGTTTTGTCATGTTTAAGATGTCACAGCTCTCACAGACAGCAGCAGCTTCTCTAGACGTGTGACTGCCAGTCTGCAGACACAGCCCTGTAGTTTGCAAGTGTCTATGCCTTTGTGATCAGTCCTTTGAATCCTGCAATCACCTCATTGCTTATTTCACAGAGCAACAGAGCTCATTAAATTAGAGTGTGATCAAGAGAAAAAATAATGATGAATGATGTCATGTGTTGATTGTAAACAGCTGAAAGGAACAAGAAATAAACAACAAGCGCAACCTTAAAAGCAGAGATCTTGTCGGCTGGAGGATTATCTCACTCACTCCTGGATGTGATGGTTACAGTGATGATAATGTTGGATTATCAAACCTACAATATACTGGAAGCATCTAGGTTGACCACCAATGTCACCACCAGAATGGAGAGTTTTTGGTGCAAAACATAGATTATAGTTTATGGAATTAACTCTAATATCTATTAAAGAAGCATTTTACTGGGAAACTGATTCTGTATTTACTGCGCACACCACATCTACTTTTAATGAAATAATGAAATCTCGTAAGAGCTCTCTATCTGTTCTCAGATCATCCAAAGATACAGATCTACATGTAGCATATCAGCCCTTAGTGTCTGTCTCCTGTAGTGTGTGGCAATCAGATGCAGGGGAAAATGCCTAGTAGATAGTTTAAAGGCAATTTCACGTGAAACCATCACAAAAGTGATTCAGATTTCAGATTCCAAGGGAGAAGCGAGCTGATGGCTGCAGACATTACAGGTAGCAATATGGCTCTCATCACATTTCTTTCCCCATAATGTTCCCTTAGTCTTTATTTCACTTATGCTCCAGTTGTTTCCCTCTTGCTTTGGATGGGGCCATGCACAGAACACCAGGACCTCAATTGCTCCCATTCTCACCTCGTTCGCTTTTAATATTCCCGGTTTTATTAGCAGCTGTTTTTGCAACCTTTTTATTCTATTCTCATTCTCTCTTTCTTTCTCCCTCTCCCGTCGTACGTTGAGTTGGCCCAGCTCCACGCGCACAGTCGCGTGCCTCCTTGTCTGTGCGCCTCCGTCACTCTCAGCAGCTTGTGCCGTGATAAGTAAGTTACACATTCTGTGAGAGAAGAGAGAGAGAGAGAGAGAGAGAGAGACAGAGAGTGTGTATGAGAGAGAGATAGTGAGAGAGCAGCGATGTCTTGATGGATTATTGGATGGACCCGGTTGTCCATTACGCAGAAGAGAGTCTAATCTTCTCTGAGGAATAGCGATGGACTGGATAAACTGATATTAAAAGTGACCACTCAGCAACGTGAATAGAGAGGTAAGAAGGATGAAAGTAATAATCAGACAGAGATACCGTCTCATTTTTGAGGAGAACCTCCCCGGGGGTCGTTCAATGCCTCAATTCATCTTGCGCTATATGGCTGTTGCGCTCCTGCAGCCAAATTACTCTGTTACAGTGAGTGTATGTGTGTGCCAAACGCCTGGTATGTGTTATGTATATGTTAGTTCGTTAATTCATTTTTGCTTCAGTAAAGGTCGATTAAACCTCTTTTCGATGAAATGTGCATAAAAACCAGAGGCGTTTAGCTTAATTTGACGCACAAGGGCATTGATTATTGAAACTAACATATGCTACAGTAAGATTAGGTTATCAGGCGACTGTGAAAGTTGCCACCAAGAGTGATATGATGCGTGATTATTAACTCGACTCTGCTGATGTTGGGCGAGCCAAATGCCTTTACTGCGAAACTGGGCAATTGCCATTACTACCTCTAATCTGAAATATATAGATGTTTCATTGTGCAGAAACTTTAAAATGAAACTGATATTAAAGCACCTCTGACAACAGCTGGTCAAAAAGAAATACGCATTTTATTCAGGTGAGGCGCAGCTCTAATGATTGATTGGTAGATATTTGTCCATAGGCGCAGATGAAAAGCAAAGAGAGGTTAGCCTATTCAAAATATGTCAGACATGTTTTATGTTGTTTGCCACAGAGAAATACACACCACATCTCCATACATTTGTAAGCATCTTTCAACAGACTGCAATTAGTCTGTCCCGCATTAAGTCTCATTACGCATGACGCACAATCTCCATATAGTTATACATACAGTTTCTGTCACCAGGTAAACCGGGAGAGAAAATGGACGAGAGTCTGATTCAACACATTGAACGAGACATGGAGGCCACTTTGTTGCCCTTATCTGTGACCGAGGACTGGCTGGAGGACGGAAACGAGACGACTGGGAATCAGTTCCAACAACCCGACTGGCAGGTGGGAGAAATACAGCGAGATTAGAAATGAAACTGGCTAAAAGTCAGTGACAGCTCTGCCTCACTAGGAGAGTTACATCCAGCAGAGCCAGCAAGTTCTGAGGAGAAAGTCCGATCAAAGACAAGACACAATGAGCAGAGGACTTGAAATTCAGTAAAAGCTCAGACAAACAAGAATGTCCTTAGAAATAAGATGTTTGACAAATGGCGTCTTAGAAATAAACAAGAGTAGAAAAAAAATGAGCTTTCGGTTTGATGTACTTTGATATACCAGTGGGCTGTGTCTCTGTTGAACGCATTCTTCAAATCATTTTCTACTTGTAGACTGATGCCTGTTGGTCTCAAAGAGAAAACAAAAGTTTCTTTGGAGATGGTATTATCTATTGATGTTTAATTCAGTATAATCTCCTCTCCTTTCTCCTCTACTCTCCTCTCTTCTCCTCTCCTCTCCTCTCTTAGGTGGCTCTGTGGGCTATAGCTTACTCCCTCATCATCCTGGTGTCCATCACTGGGAACGTCACAGTGATCTGGATTATCCTCGCCCACAGGCGCATGAGGACCGTAACCAACTACTTTATTGTTAACTTGGCCTTCTCTGACGTCTCCATGGCAACCTTCAACACTCTTTTTAACTTTGTATATGCGGTTCACAATGACTGGTACTTTGGCCTGGGCTACTGCCGATTTCAGAACTTCTTTCCCATCACTGCAATGTTTTCATCAATATACTCCATGGCTGCCATCGCAGTGGACAGGTATGAAAGCTCTCTTTAGTTCCATATTAGGTCTATCTCTAAGAATTTAATGTGTTTCTATGTTAGAGCTAAGGTAGTGCTCTCATCCAGAATGCTATTAGCACACAAGTCAATGCCTAAGAGACTAACACTGAACCAGCAATTAGACAAAGATGCAACTAGTGATCCTCAACTCCAGTAACACCTCATTTAGGGGATGCATTATGCAAACAGTCAACTCAGCAGTACTGAATCCATGCTGTAATAGGGAGTAACCCATTTAACTGCTACTAATTGTAAATGAGGTTGATGAGTACAACATCCCCATAAAACTACATGTCATATGGTCTTTAATGGTGGATGTGGGGGATGCCCAGTCAGGGATTTGTGCTTTGAGATTAGACAGCAACATCTTTTGACAGGACCAGTTGATCAGACACATGAGCATCACTTGATAACGTCATCGTTGGCAGAAACTGTTCAACCAATGCAGATGAAAATGCTGCATGAAGGAGATATGGGTCAACAGGCAGCAAATACAGCTGTCATTAATGCTTACTGGATCATGAATGGCCAGTCTGTTCTTACTACTGTGCTTAATATGCTGAGGTCATATTAGATAAACAAGCACAGTCTAATGCAGTAAAGCTGAAAGACAACAGGTCTATGATTAATATTCCACATATGTAACTTGTGGTCATTTCTGAGGCTGCGGTTTGTGTTAGTGTTGCATCAGACTGCAGGTGTTGCCAGTGCTTTGCACACCCCTATTTACATACAAGAGGGAGGCTGAATGCTAATGTATTTCAGTCCTCTACAACATTACCAGTGATTGTAGCCTCAAAAAATGACCTTCGGGTTGAACCCACTCCTTTCTCTGATGCAAACTGTACATCATGAGCTCCATGGGCAGTTGTATGAGGTTGCATTTCATGGCATATGTGCAGTGCAATGCAATTGCTCCAGAGGGGAATTTCATGCACCATTTAATTACTCTCTATTCTCTGGACACGACATATATGATTCATGGTTCCCTGTGGCACAGGACAGGTGTAGTGATGAATGAGCCAAATGCAGGGATCAGACCAGGTGTAAAATATGCTTATAATTTCATTCATTAATCTCCATGGTGTAAAATTATCAGTTTACATGACTGAATTCATGGTTCTTCTGATGAGTCATTGGCTACAGCAGCAAACAGAAACCCAATGAAGTTAAACAGAGTGGGTCTGATGTAACATGCCAATGGTGCCAGTTAAAAGAGGTTGAAGAGTGACGCCAGTGGAAATATGAATGAAAAAAGGAAGAGTTAATGTTAATGTAAAAGCAAAAGACCCAGAGTGGTCATTGTTTTTACACGGCAGAGCTACAAAGAATTGATTAAATATCTTCTTCTGTCATATTTCTACTTATTATTATTTTTTTTTTTAGAGTTTAAATAACAGATTTTCAGTTTCATTCGACATATATTTCCCTTCTGAAGTTGATTTAAAGCCATGTAGTTCGAATGATGTAGGAAATTTGTAGGAAATTTTTATCTTTACTGCTAATAATTTAAATACAAATATATGATGCAAAATCCCACACTGTTAATATCTAAAAGACTAAAAATTGAGAGAGGCACAGACATTCAAATACATCCACACTGTCAGTCCTGAATAATTTAGATTAATGATTCATAGCCGTAGCTGAATCATTTAACTGTAATGATGACATTACTGAGTTATGACTCTAAGCAAATGAATTTAAATACATTGTATAAGATTCACGATGGGTTACGCTGCCCACCAGAATTATTGATATTCATTGTTATTACATCACATGTATTAGTATTATTCCACCCTCTCAGTAACAAGGCATGCATGGGTGTCATCAGTGAACTGCAGTGGGTGATGCAGTAGGTGGCACTATTTCTTTTTAATGTACATTTGACCTCATTGTGCATAAAGACCCTTGTTCTTGCACAGCAGATATGCAAATACTTACAATTGCTCTTGTCCATTATCATTTATGTTTCATGTAAATTTCATGTAAATAGCCAGTGTGTCTTGGCAGTTATTTGATAATTTAGTCTTTCCCTCTTTTCTCTTTCCCTCAATTACTATACGCTCTGTCAGTATACTAAATTTGTTTTCTATCATACAGACATGTAGGCAGGAATAAAATACTGTGATTATGAGATTATGTCATGGCAGATGGCCAGAACACAACCACAGACACACAGAGACAAGCATACAGGCAGAGAAATAGTAAATAAATCTTCTTGATGTTTATACAAATGTAGATTTATAGACAAATATGTTTCTGTCTATATTGCCCATATGACTTTCGGAGTGCTTTTAGATGATTAATTATGATTATAATTAAGGTAATTTGAACACCACACAAAATCTAGAGCTGTTGATCTTTTTGCAGTGTGGTATCTCTGCTGTGTAGAAATGTTTTTTATTAAGCTGATGTCCTATACTTGAAGAATCAATGTAGTCATTTAATTTCACAGAGCAAATTATGACACTTGTGTTCGTTGTTCATGTGAAAGCACTCAATGAATGAAGAGTGAAAGAGCCTTCACATGTCATCTATAGTTTAAAGATTATTAGGCTCAGAATGACCTGTTCAAGATGAAGGCTATACCTCTCCCTTTTCTCTTCTTTCTCTAGTCGTCTGTATAATCACAATGTCTTTTAAATCAATAATTCAAAACTAAGACACATTAAGAACCTGAGTAAGTGAATACTGTAAGTGGTTATATTTTTATTGAGAAAGCAGAACTCATCCTTCAAGAGCTTTTGTCATAGATAGTTATATTACATACATATTCATACAACCTTTTCTCTCTTTTATAGGTACATGGCCATCATCCATCCTCTGAAACCCCGTCTGTCCTCCACCTCTACAAAGGTTGTGATCGCCCTTATTTGGATTGTGGCGATTTCATTGGCTTTTCCTCAGTGCTACTACAGCGTGACAAGATTTTATTACCCCAGAACTGTGTGCATGGTTGACTGGCCAGATGATTATGGAGGAAAACATCAACTAAGGTAAAAGAACTCAATTGATTAAAAAAAAATAAAAAGCATGAATGTAATGAGACAGTGACATTTACAGCAACACAGATCAATAATATAGAACAACAGGTGGTTGACTCCACACACGTGCACATTCATCCATCCACTTACCTGTGTAGGGGTCACTTGGGCTGGAGCCAATCCCAAGGCGAAGGCATGGGTACACCCTGGACAGGTCACCAGTCAATGACAGACACACATACGTACATTTATGCATTTTTTATACACACAAAAAGGGCATATTTACTGTAAAAACCTTTGTCATAACATGACACCAATGGCTTCTTCCTCTAATTTGTCTTATCATCTGTTTGACACTTCTTGTTAAAGAAACATATATTTATTATTACTAACATCTGTAACTGCAGGCTTAAAAGCATTTGAGATTTGTGACATTCATTAGAGAACCTCCTTCTCCTTTTTTCTGTGCAGTTACCAATTTGCAGTGATATTGCTGAGCTACTTGCTCCCCCTGCTGGTGATGCTGGTGACCTACAGCTTGGTTGGACAGTCACTGTGGGGTGGACACATCCCTGGAGAGGCCACAGACCATTACCACAGCCAGATAACAGCCAAGAGAAAGGTCACACTGCCTCTCCACCGTCATACACAACTCTGGACTTTTGATGTGTCAGACGCAGTAATATCAGAGTGCTTGAACTATCTGTGATTTCCCATAGGTGGTAAAGATGATGGTTGTTGTGGTGGTGACTTTTGCCCTCTGCTGGCTGCCTTACCACATCTACTTCATACTGGGATCATTTAACAGTGACATTTATAAACAACATTACATTCAACAGGTGAGCAGCTGACTCTGTATGTAATTTATTCTATACTGGTCTGAATTATCTACTCAAGTCATGTGTCCTTTCTCTTTCAGGTATACCTGACCATATTCTGGTTAGCAATGAGTTCAACCATGTACAATCCCATCATTTACTGCTGTCTAAACCAAAGGTAAGCAAAAAAACAAAAAAAAAAACGTCCTGACCTCCTCATGTTCCAGTGTCCAAAAACATGAAGCAGAAAACCAACTCCGTCTTCTCTCTGCAGGTTTCGTGCCGGTTTCCGTCATGCATTTGCTTGGTGTCCCTTCATCAAAGTGTCGGAGGAGGACAAGATGGAACTGCAGCACACACACACCTTCAGAGTCACCATGACACGCAGCCACCGCAATGATGCCTCATACGCACACACCTCCATCAAAACAAACAACACCTACGACTCCAGCCTGGCTGTCAAAAACGAGCTAAACGCCTGCATCCAGCTTAAAGGCCGCACGCCTTCAAAAACATCCAACACATGCAGAACACATGTGGTGAGGAGGCCAGATGATGCAAAATCACCAGCTGCCAAACTCATGGAGCACAGCCACTGACAACTGAATTAATTCATGATGAGCACATCCTCTATGGGAAGGAGACGGGGTCCTTCTACAGTATAACTACAACAGAGCTGACTAAACAGCCAACAGCCAATCAGAGATAATAATACATTTATTTATAAAGCGCTTTACACCAAAGTGCTGTACAAATTGATGAACAAGGACAGAAAACATCAAGAACTGCAAGCAGTTCACAAGCAGAAACATACACCATACAAAAAACAACAACAGCGTATACTTGAAGCAGGACGTCACTAAGAAAAAGCAAGCAAACCTAAGACTCATATACAACAGTGAATAAATGGGTCTTAAGCTTTGCTTTAAAAATCTCAATTGAACGAGCCTGTCTGATGTCAAGCAGAAGGTGGTTCCACAGTGCCGGTGCCCGGTAGGAAAAGGCACACTCACCAACCATCTTTTTATTGACTTTCAGGACACACAGACAACCTCTTCCCTGGGAGTCCTGACTTATGACCTTGAACCTTCTTTGTTACACTGAATGAATGAATGTGACTTTAAAGCTGATGGATGTTTTTCTGCCAACACCAAAAGTGGTCAAAAGTGAGTACGTAAAGAAAGCTATAAATGCAAGAGAATGCATCTGCATACAACCTAACTCTGGCATTCTTAGTATTTGCTGCTGTGGGGAAGTTTGAAGATGAAGCTATTTATCTTTCTCCATATTGTAAATCCTTTCTGTTTTAGTGTAATTGTGGAGTCTCTATTCTGTGGTTACTGGTTTTCAAGTGCATAAAATGGATGAACTGTCCACTGGCATCAGCACTGAGCCTTAATGCTTTTTTCCTTTGTCTGCTACAGGACACTGGGCTTCACTCTAAATGGGACATTTTCTACTTTCATCACCGTACCACAAATGATAATTACAATAATTACTACTCATTTCATTCAAAAACATCTCCTCCGACCATGACATCATTCCTAATTAGACCCTCTTATAGCTATTCTGGGATTGGCTGTTTTGATGACTTGATAACAAATGCTATGCTACAAAAAGGAGGAAGTGACTGAAATGGCATGAATGTGTAAATTAATATGTGGCCACAGGTGGGACCTCAATATTTTCTAACCATAAGTCAGAACATCCTGTGTGATAGTGGAAGCAGTGGAGGACGCACTTTGTATTTCTATACAACATCAACACTACTGAAGAACAATCATCCTTGAGTTGACCTCATTTCACAGAACCTGCTGAATATCTCTAACATGAACTATATTGTTATTATATATCTATTGCTGTATAGTATGGTTTTCTTTGAAATGTCTGTCACATATGTGCAGTCATGTTGGTCTGTTGTTCATATATTGTGATCTCACTGGTTCATGCAACTTAAATGATTTTTCATTATCTGCGTGTAGAGTCCAGATTAAAAAGTCAAAGTGCTGCTATACTTAGAAAAATCTGATGTGAAATTAAACTTGAACATCTATTGAGTAGTTTCATGTAAAATATTCTAATGGAGTCTAAATGTAAATATGCAGCTTGTGTGATGGTTGCAAATTTACAGTCAAATCATGATGCTGTAAATATTAGAGCATGTAGCATTACCATTTCAGAATGTAGTAAAAAAAAAAAAAAACAACTTTCGATTCCTTGTAATAACTTTTTCACTTTTAAAATACACACAGTGATGGTGTGAAACATCTGTTTTTGTTAAAATACAGTACTAAGCTTAATAAATGTGACAGCAGTAATACAAATGCAGTGGAGTTGGGATTGGGAATATAATGGGAATGATAACAGACATCTGGGTCTGAGTTTCTTCTTCCGCAAAATCTCTGGTGTAAAGAACTACGACATCAGATTGACACAGGTTTGGTTTTATTTAGTCACTGGTTGATTGACAGTGTTGGACAGATATAGTCTGGGTTGTGTGAACAGAGGCAAAGAGATTAACTGTTTCATGTGATGGGGACGGCTTTTTTGACTGACCTCTGAGGGCAGGATAGCTGAGGACCTGCTGGAGAGGCTGGCCTTCTTTATCTTGGCAGTAAGTGGGAAATGGAAATTAAACTAGTTTGCACTTTGATTGCTATGCTTTGCCATCAGCATTTGCTTCAGGTGGGACTGGTGATAATGTATCCTCACAAGCCAGAATTTCAACACTGGTTCACTGTAATGGCAGTGTGTTATTTTTATTTTTAGCAAGATCGCAATGTCCAGTTCTTGCATTTTTACTGCTATCATTATGATACTCTGTCCTGGTGTGAGAATGCATACATATATTACATATTAAAAATATAGTCAGGGATGTCTTTATATGAGATTAAAAAGGCCAGCCTAAAATAAAAATATCTCAGAAACCTGAATGATCAAATAAATCTTTATAAATACGAATCCTTCGATGAGTATCAAGAAGAGCAGTCATCAATATTATTATTTCTTTCCAATAAAGAGGAAAATAAATATTGAATTTGTAAGAATTGTGCTACTAGTCATACAGTAGTTCACTTCTGAGCCTTTAGGAACACACGGAGAACAGGGAAAGTTTTTAGCTACTGTAACACTCTGCTTACACACAGTTTGGCCATTGTTGTTCTTCTGGCATCTATGTTAGCACCACATTCATGTTCATGACTGTTACTATAGGTGACTGGTATAAGCCCCACTGTGGTGATGAGGGCAGCCAGCACTTTTTAAGACAACAGCAATCTATCAGCAGCTGTGATCAGTACCAACAACAGGATTTCTACTTAGTAAAATACAAGTGCTCTTTGGACGTATTTTACAGTAGAGTACATTAGAGCAGAGTAGGATTGTTGTCTTAAATTAGAACCAATCTGCACATTTGATGAACATGTGACACGGTTTTCCCTGTAGATCAAGTCCCTCTACTGTCATTGTGTCATGGCCTCGTTTACAGCGCAGGTGCCATTGGCTTCGTCTGAGTGCATCATTATTGCAACAGTAACATTTGTCAACGTCTCCCAATATAAAAATAAAATAAATAGCATCATTGTATGTATAACATATTGTACTGTATCATATCTGGGTAAGATATTAAAAACTTAAAACAAAAATATTCCCATTCATTTCATTACACATTTATATATCTATCATTAATTCCCTTTTAAAATATGTGAGTAGCCTACAGCAGACACTCTTTGGTGACTTTGGACTGGACCAGTGTTTTTCTTTATGTCCGTGCCTCTACTGAGCATGTTGCAAGGGTCCAAGATTTTTTTTGTTTGTTCTTTTGTTACTGCAATGTTTTGTTAAATTGGCCCTGAAGCAGCTGTGTTTGCTGTATTTCAACAGACTTCAGTTATCAGAGGAATCCTCCAGATGGCGTCACTGGATCATTGCGGGAGTTTTTTTTTCCTGGACCTACACATTTTCTCAGGAGCTGAGTGTGCATGCTTTATCACTTAGATGAGTTTAACCTCAGAAATCATAAAAATGCAAAGACAATAAGAATTTGGCTATTGTTACAATGGTTAATCAATCATGATCTAACTACAACACAGTGCCTGACTCTGCTGCTTAACACAGCGGAGAAAGCTATCTCTTTCTCACTCTGTCACATAGTCAGACTAAAGCAGCTACTGGAGCATGGCGCGTTGACTGGACTGTTTTGATTTAGGAGGAAAAAGAGACAATGGGTGAGAAGATAGTGAAAGACAAGAGTACGAGGAGAACCCAGAAAAGTGGGGGGATAAGAGTGAGACAGGAGATATGTTCTATTTATTGTTCAGCTCTTGTCTCATCCGACAGCCCACGGCTGTGATGAGTGCAGCTCCTTTCCCGCTGCCGTCCTCTGACAGCAAGAAGTTGACATTACACTGAGGAGCCAGTTCATTAACTGTTTGGTGCATGATCCCGGAGAAACTAGAGAGAGACAGAGAGAAAAGATTTGACACAATGTTACTACACTGAACCAAATTTGAAATTCTAAATATGTTTGCGGTGAAGCAGTATATGGCACCAGCGCCTCAGTGAGTGAGATCCTGTTTTACCAGTTGGCCTGAATCAGACTAAAGGTGAGAGGCCTGAAAACTTGCACATGTAATTAACAAGTTAAACAGCAGTTTGGAAACTGAGGTGCAGGAGCCAAACAGCCCGAGCTCTCCTCTCTGGCAAAATAAGGAGGAACTAAAACTTGCTATGCTAACATGGCCAGCACAGGCAGTCCGTTGTTCAGTGACTGCAAACTGAAAGGATTAAGAACTTTGTCCATGACACGTTATCAACTGACATGACCCACAACAAGGACCTCATAATTAATTATGTTTAATTATGTGAGAAAATCCACTTAAACTCAGGTGTCTCTCTTGTATTGTGTAACCAGCAACATGTGTTTTATTTGATTATGACTCAACATGACGTTAGTGCAATAAAGCATGAGGCAAGTCTGCTAAATGAATGTAACCCATTCACTTGTACTCTACCTGCCATGAACTGGCTCATTGTTTATAAAATGATCACAAGGCCTTTGGGTTTTTTTTAAATGATATGTCATTATATTAGCTGTGCACAACTTCAGTGTATCAGACCAGTGTACAGTACAGTTGCTTTGTGCAAACCACTATTCCCAAATTGCAGTAAGAAGCCACGTGGTAAAATACAACAGTACAGTATTTAGTAGATTCAGTTTTCAGTTAAAGTTAAAATTAGTTGCTTAGTTAAAATAGCAAACAAGGATGTGTTTGTGATGTTATAACAGCCTGCAGCTCTTCTTGTCATTGCACACAACAGGTGGAACTTGTCTTTGTTTCTATTTGTGTTTGTCTCCTGCATAGTCCTTTCCACCCCAGTACTCAAACAACTGAAATGTAAATAAGGTGAATGTGTCCGTACTGAGTCCTTCTGGTCGTCATAGGTTACATTTCACCTTGATTTTTTATACACCTCAGTGTGATCAGTTATTGATGAAATAAACTCACTGTGGGTGTAGCTTGTAGAGTGTCCCATCCACCCCTACGGTGATGTTGAGATGATCCAGTCCTCGGTTCTCTCTGATCTTATCGACCACAGCGGCCATTCCTGCCCCACACAGCTGAGCAGCACGATGTGACACTGCTCCACAAACCTAACAATGAAAACCGTTATCATTATTACAACAGTCAGCTAACTGTAAATGCAACAGTTTGCCCAGTCAGAGCTCCACAAATATAATAATTGTAACTCAACTTTTGCTTCAAGCTGACTCCTGTATTGTCATATACTGTATGCCTGGCTCTTTCACAAGACAAGCCTGATAACAATGTATTGTGTGTCTTAGACTCTTTCACTGTGTTCACTGTGCAGTATTTACACTCAGTTGCTATTTTATTACTTACACAAATGATTTGCAAACAAGGGACAAGAGTTTGTGCTGATGGCTGCTTTTGTGGTCAAGGGTTGAGCTTAAGGTTGGATTACCCACCAAACATGCTACTGTGCTATTATTTTAGTATAATAATTGTTTTGTATTGTTTCTTACCTCTTTGACTATGATACTGTCGTCACAGGTGCTGTCCAGTCCTAAGTGTTGCAGGATGGATCTGACCTGCAGCAAAGCCAATCTGTCACTGGAAACACACACACACACACAAGACTGAGTCAGCAGCAGATGGGGAATAATCTCAACAAAATGCAAATACAACTTAGAAAAGGACAAGAACATCAGAAGCCTGGTAGTGAAATTAATAGTGATAATTTGATGCAGATGCTGTTACACAACATATGCTAATTGAGTGCAGTCTACAGGCCACATTCACAGGAGATGATGAGAAACAAAGGTCTAAAGCACTGCACATCTCCTTGACTAATGCATTTTCCCCTTTAGACAAACAAACAAAAACAAAACCAGTGCCCTTTTTTTTTTTTTTTACCTCTCTATCTGTGACAGGAACTTTGTCTCAAAGATGCTTCTAGTCTTCAGTGTCTCAGAAATCTGTCCTCTGAACAGAAATCCTTTCTTGGTCATGTCAATGAGGATGTTTCGCACGATTTCGCCGAGGTACATGCCACTGCACATTTTCTCATATCTGTAAAATCCATGCACGGCCAAAAAATAAATAAACATATACACACACAACTACAGATATGATACATAATTTTTAAGCATGAAGAAATAAAGGCTTAACATGTTAGCAGGTGTTTTTGACGTGAAGACTGTGAGAATAGTGTGTGTGTGTGTGTGTGTTTGTACTCCTATCATTGTGAGAAGTGTGAATTTTAAACCTTTGGAGTGAGGACCATTTTGTAAAGTGAGGACATGTAGGCCGGTCCTCACCATATTTTCACTGTAATGGCTTCTAGAGGCTGTTTTTATGCTTTTCTCCAAGTTTCAGAGTGGTCGTCAGAAAGATGACAATATGGGAAAATGTGTGGAAAAACTTATTCTGTGTGTATTTCTTACACACATTTCTTATACACACACTTTTTGCTCTCTGCTGCCCCCTACTGTCAGTACAGTACTAACCACATAAAGGCCTGTTCAGTCCTGGTACACTATATGTCTGAGGTGATCTTATCACAAGTGAACGGCTTTAAGCAGGTGTTCTTCTTTTTTCCTTACACTTTACATGACCAACACACTCATGTTGACTCTAAGCCACCTATCTACTGTCTTTATAATTTGCTCTCCTCACCTGGCCTCTCTAGCATGCTAGGCTAGCAGGTCTGAGCTTCTTACTCCCTGTGGTAGAAACTTTGTTGCATAACAATAACAAGTATTGTAAAAAGGACTCATTATTGTATATCTCACCAAAATAAGATTAAATCAGTCGGGGTTCAGGGCCTAAGAGGCGGGAGGGAATTGGGCCCGGATCTGGTCCAGATCCCGATCCCGATCCCGATCCCGATTCCGATCCCGGTTCGGGTTCCGGTTCAGGTCCCGGTCCCGGTTCGGGTTCCGGTTCGGGTCCCGGTCCCGGTCCCGGTTCCGGTTCGGGTTCCGG
>OMNW01034013.1:0-14448 GCA_900303245.1 Selene dorsalis
TCCACAGATCTCTCCAGAGCAGTACTACCATTACGCTGGCCTCCTCTCCCTGCGTCCTTCATTTTTTGTTTTTTTTGTTAACTGACTGATTCCATTTCAATGCTTCCCATACTCTGTGTTGTAAACTGTCCTCTTGTCTGTATACAACATCTATTGCACGTCTGCCCGTCCTGGGTGAGGGATCCCTCCTCTGTTGCTCACCCTGAGGTTTCTCCAATTTTTTCCTTTGAAGGGTTTTCTTGGGAGTTTTTCCTCAGTCGATGTGAGGGTCTAAGGGCAGAGGATGTTGTCATGATGCTGTGTAAAGCCCTTTGAGACGAACTGCTTGTAAAAATGGGCTATATAAATAAAATTGCCTTGCCTTGCCTTGCCTTGCCTGATAAAGTCTGGTTCACAATGATATTAGATGGGGTTGAGATCACTGCTCTGTGCAGGCCAGTCAACACCAAATTGGGAATAGCAGTTCTTTATGAAGCTGGCTGTACAAGTGGAAGCACTGCCATGTTCAACAGGAAAGGACCAGAAAACTGCTGCTAACTCACCATTGTCAAAAAAAAAAAAAAATAGTGCAGGCAACAGCATAAAAATGTCCTGGTCTTAACTCAGAAGCTCAAACTTAAGTATGAGGAAACAGTCAGAGGAACTACTTCATCCTGGCTTAAGAGCCCTCCATGGATATATGAAATATATCAGAGACAAAAATTAAAGAACATTATCCGTTGTTCAACATAAGCACTGAAGACAAAGATTTCAATTTTTAAACTTTGCTCCCTATTTAAGTGTAGTGGTGGAGGAAGTGCATTGATCCTTTAAGAAAAAATAACAGCAGCCTATAATAATGTACAGATAACCCATGCAAGTAAAAGTACTTATACAGAAATATTACCAAAAATATATTCAAGGTATCAAAGTTAAAGTTTCTATCCAGCTAGTTTTGCTTTGTGGTTCAGTAAATAGACACTTTGTGCACAAACATTATTTTCTTCTTTTCAATTTTCTCTGAACTTGTGTTTTTTTAAACACTGAGCTAACAGCTCAAACATTTGATGAACTCAAACAGGAGTGTTTTTAGCTGTCAGATAAAATAGAGAACAATATTTAAGACAGGATGTCACAGAGTACATGTGTAGAAGGAAAAAATATCAAAACTGTAACTGCAAGTTCAGTATTATATAAAAAGTGTTTAGTCACTTTCTACCAGCACATCCAAACACATGTTACTCTGAGTGATCCTTACATCACATGGCAGCAGTTAGGGTTAGGGTTCATTTCTGGATAATGACTAAGATTTTTCACCAAGATGCTTTCAGCGGGTGGTTGGAGCTGACTGGAAAATAACGGTACAGCTCTCCTGGGAAACAGAGGGAGGGAGAAATGGGCAGGGAAAGTGCCACACCCTGCCCCAGGATGAAATAACTTTTTCCTCTCACACTGAAACAATGGGTTAGGCATCTTAGTTTACTCCAACTATGTCTGAAGTCATAAAGTCTAAAGTCAGTCTTATTGAAATTGACAGCGAAAGACAAAGTTAATAGAGACAGTTCTGTTGATATTAACACGTTAGTGATGTGAGAATCACGGTCTTTGCACCTTTCTT
The DNA here is from genome assembly GCA_900303245.1 of Selene dorsalis. Taxonomy (NCBI): domain Eukaryota; kingdom Metazoa; phylum Chordata; class Actinopteri; order Carangiformes; family Carangidae; genus Selene; species Selene dorsalis. The sequence goes on from OMNW01034013.1 coordinate 1,598, forward strand.
TTTAGATGGACATAGTTTAATACACAAAGGAACATTTGGTGGAAAACACCACAGTAGAAATACACCTGTATGTATGTATGTATCTACTTTGGGTGACGCGACGTTTCTAAACGGTGCAAAACAACAGCAACAAGCCTTTCCTCCGAAAAAGTTACAGAAACAAAACCCAAGCTCTCTAAATAAAAAAGTAGCCTGCAAACTGCTAACTATTAGCAAAACAGGCTAACTGACACACACACACAAACACACGGTCATGTAAGCAGGTAAACGTGTTTTGTAACAATGGTTATGACATAATGAGCTGCCAGCTGCACATCATCAACTGGCTCCATTATCTATTATTATCCTGTTATCTGGACTTCCATAAGCAGTACATACGAAGTTTAAAGTGCAGAAACGCTGCCGTATGTTACATTCAACGCACTGAGGAGAATTTATAGAGAATATAGTGTAGGAAAGACGTCAGATAAAACTTTTAACGGTCAACACTTTCGTATTGCTCTGAAAACATTAAAATGTGTCTGACAGTATAGACTCACCTCTTCCCGCTCCGGCCAAAGCGTTCACAACTAAAACGGCAACATAAACCACAGCACACACGATAATCAAGCAAATCCGACTCAAACTGTTTTCCTTCATTTTGCTTGCTGCTTCGTCTGTCCACCGTCTGTAGTCTTCTTCTTACTGTCTGTAGTCTTCTCCTGACTGACTGTAGTCTTCTCTTTACTGACTGTGAGGGGCCGTCAGGGCGGAGACAGAAGCTCATGCACGTTGACCAACTGATGCCTTCACGTGCGCCATGTAAACGCCCCAATGTCACGGAGCAAACAGCTAAACTCTTGGTTTTCACAGGAACCCGGTCTTTTCATTTACGTGATATATGAATTATGAACTGACTTGAATGATGGATTTAGAGGCAGGGAACATAATTTCACGTCATTGTCAAAGGAGTTAGAGGCTTTGGGCAGAGTTATTTAAGACGTAATGGCGCCCTCCATGGCAACAAAGTCACAATCAAAACAGTCCCGTCAGTAACTGTAGGCAGCCTGCTACTCTAGGCAGCCTGTTACTGTAGGCAGCCTGTTACTGTAGGCAGTCTGCTACTGTAGGCAGCCTGCTACTGTAGGCAGCCCGTTACTGTAGGCAGTCTGCTACTGTAGGCAGCCTGTTACTGTAGGCAGCCTGCTACTGTAGGCAGCCCGTTACTGTAGGCAGCCTGCTACTGTAGGCAGCCTGCTACTGTAGGCAGCCTGCTACTGTAGGCAGCCTGCTACTGTAGGCAGCCTGCTACTGTAGGCAGTCTGCTACTGTAGGCAGCCTGCTACTGTAGGCAGCCTGTTACTGTAGGCAGTCTGCTACTGTAGGCAGTCTGCTACTGTAGGCCTGCATGTGCACAAAAATCACTTCACTCTGTAACTTTAAGTATTGCTTATGAATGTTTATGAAAATGAAATGTTAGGAAGAAGCTGATTCCATGAATGTATGGCCCTATACAAAACTGTTTTGTTTTTTAAGAAGTTGGAATCTGGCTCCTCTAGTGGCACATGTATGAATTGCATAGGAGTAGATTATTTTTTTTAATAAAACACTCTGGAGTCTGGTTTTTCAATATACCATTAAAATGTACCAATAATTTAGATTATAGCCTCCTCTCCAGAAGGATCCATCCCAGCTTACTTTGTATTTCCACAGTACAAGTCAAAGGTGGGCAGCCCAGAATAAATCTGGCTGCTTTGTTCCAAACAATGTGTAATTTTTTTTAATCAGCTGTTTAGGGGCAGAGGACCACACAACTGAGCAATAATCCAAGAGACACAGTGCTAAAGAATGGACAGTTTTGACAGAGCAGTAATGGTGCACATTTCCTTGGAATTGCAACTGTTCTTCCCATTTTCAAGATATTCAGATCAAGACAGTGAGTTATTAAGCCATAGACCAAGTAGCTTAGCTTTTCTAATATGTTGAATTGTTTGTCCCTGTCTTTGTAAATTCACAATGGGATTCTGTGCCACTTTTTAATTAGACCCAAATATTATAGAACCTGTTTTAGATATATTGAGTTTGAGATACACAGTTATACAGTTACACATAACTTTGAGCTCACATGCCAGGGTATCGTTGAGTTCGACACAAGAGGGTGCAGTCTAGTAGGAGGTGCAATGACCCACATACATACACCCTTTTTTAGAACATACGGGAGATCATTTGTTAAAATTGAGAATGGGAGCGGTCCAAGGCAACTACCTTGTAGGAGTCCACAGATCTTTGCTATCCAAAAAAGTATCATTGTAGAATACTCTTTGAGTTCTATGTGAGAGATAGCTTCTGACCCATATGACTTAAAACAGTGACTAAGCTTCTCAAATAAAAGGTCATGATCTATCAGATCAAAGGCAGCACTGAAATCAATTAACACCGCAACCAACAAGCATCAAATTATCCAATGCTGTTCGCCAGCTGTCACACATTTGTGTTAATGCCATGCAGGTAGAATGACCAGTTCTGTATGCATGCTGGTAAATGGAAAAGTTAGGTATGAATCTGCTTATAGTTTATCTTTTTAAATAATTTAGGGCAGGCAAGGTAAATATGATCAATACATGTTGAGGAGATGACACCATTTAGATTCACAGCAATTCTGGTAGGTTGTGATACCAACTGTAATAATCCACAAGTGTCAGCCATTGTGCTAAATTTACTTTTTGAAGAACAATTCTCAGCAAGCCAGTCAAAGTTAAAATCACCAAGCTGGTATATGTTTCTGTATTTTCTTCTGTGACCAGGTCCATCATTTTACACAAAGCACTGAGGTTTTCTAGCCTACATGAGAGTTGGGAGCCTTGTAACAGCAGCCAACCAAAAAATGTTTTAAGTGAGGCCATATATGGCTTCTATGTTATCCTTCCTAAGATCATTCCTGACTTTACAAGAGGAATGATTGCTACTCCACCCCCAAATTTATTTCTGTCCTTCCTGTGTATAGAAAAGCCATTGATGGCCAGCACTGAGTTTTCAAAAGAATTGTTCAGATGAGTTTCTGAGCCAGCTTAGATAACTGCAAAAATACAGAAAGCTCATGAATCTTATTCCCGAGGCTGCAGGTGTTAATATGTGCAAAAATCAAGCCTTTAGGTTGTTTTTACAAGCATACCTGTTCAATATTCATGTTTCCAGGTGGCGTAGGGGTGCTGTTGCAAGGGCAGTTATCAGTTTGTCACGCCTCAAATAGGCAATTTCACCTCTTTCCCGTGCTTCTCTCGTCTTGGGGAGCGGTTCTTTTCTTTTTATTCTAACTGCATAAGTCAATGAAGTCTTCATTGATGTAGATCCTAGACGCTCTCAGGTTTTTGGGTCTTTCCAAAATGGCTGATTTGTCTTTATAGTTCAGAAAATTTACTACAGTTGGTCTGTCGCTCCCTGCTACTGGTTTCCCAGTGCGGTGGGTTCTCTCAACTTCAGTGTCTGGATAGCCAGGCTCTGTTAGATTTCATAGGAATGCAATCCAGATGCTGTCAGGTAAAAACTACTAGAGACCTACAGCAGATGAATGGAAAAAAGAATAACCACTGTCTTAGCAGCACAGTTTTCTAATGACTTTAATATAGAGTTCAACAGATTTTACTCCTATAAACAGAAAAGCTATAACAGTAAATACGTCAGTTTCTACAATTCAACAAAGATTTAAGAAAAACCTTAACTATACACACACTCCATGGATATTATGTTATTAATAAAGCATACTGATGCATTCTGCCTTAAAGAATAAGCCTGGACAGATTCCATATATTTGTTATGATCACCATGAGAAGACCAACACCGTAAAAAAAGACTTTGCCTCTCAGTATTTTCAGACTTCCCTGCTATCTGTGTCATAACCAATTAGTAACTACTGAACACATAAACCTTTTAAAACTGACATTTAAAGTGACTGCTACCGTGACAGCTGGCCAATTACAGTTTTAGCAAACAGTGCATGCTGTTTTCAGTGGTGTGCATTGGACTGAGTCAAGATAGTTTATAGTATGCTCATAGACTGTATGTGTACTGAAAGAACACATCGCCCAGTACATCAGTGTCGATTGCACAAACAAAAGAGTCAGGGTTAGTCTGCACAGGGGCTTGGTTGGAGGGAAGACAGAATTCCAGACTTATCCTCTTGAATCTGTATTTTGACTGTGATCTGATTTCTTCAATGAACATAAATGGTGTCAGTGTCTTCTGTGAACATAAATTCCAGGATGGAAGACTTCTACAGCCACTTGTTAAAACATGACATAGTTTCTCATGTCATGTCAAGTGCTACCAGTTTGACAAGATATAAATATATCTCAAGATTCAGTGCGACAGCAAGTGTCATTTGTCATGTAGTTGTTCTTATCAAACACTACATCCACCCTCATGCATATGTGTGTGTTTATTAAGAAGCCTGTGCCTGGCAGTCCAGATTCTCAGTGCTGCTGTTTTCATAGTCTTTGTGTATGTCCAGTGGTCCATACAGGTCCTCCAGTACAGCCAGGACTTTTCCTTGGACAGAGTCCACCTGCTCCACTGGACAGTACTCATCTAGACTGGACCTGAAAACACATACGTTAATTTAACTTTTGTTCAATTCAAACATCTACTCCAGATCTCACTGCTGCCGATCTTTAACACTGTGTGGCTGCATTATTTACCTAGACATAGTAACCAGGGTGGGTATGGGCAGAGGCCTCAGAAACAGCTGTACAGCTGAGATGAGTCTGTCGATCTCCTCATCGGTGCTGATGTGGTGAGGCAGCTCAACAGTGTCACAGGTTAACCCTGCCTGGTGGACCTGTGAGGAACAAATGGAACAGTTGGAGACAAGTGGACACTGACATCACTCACATGGCTAAAAATACTCACTGTATGGGTATGCTCATAACAGCTGGAGCTATACCATAATTTAGCATGATAACCAGTGTAACTATATAACAATCCCACATCTGTCAGTGCTCTCACCATCTCATAGTCAGGACTTGGGTTTCTTGACTTCAAACTGAAAACCAGCTGTGCTAATGATGCCATCCTGAAAACAAAAGGTACAAAAACATAAAGATAACTCACACTGACCATGCCTTGCACCACTGCCTCTTTACTTCATACTCCACATTGAGTCTGATTTCTGAGACAATTTATGCTGTATTGCTGTGTAGAAATGTTGACATCAGCAGCAAATTGAAAGAAAGAATGCAGGAGGGCTGGGAGAAAGTGTGAAAGGAGGAAAGCTAAGCCTCAAACTGACTGTGCCATTTTAAAGTATCTGGGTTTTTCAGGGTGAGGCAGTCTCTTACATCATTAATGAGAATATTAACAACACTAATGCTGAGTTCACCACTATGGGTAGACTGACCAACATAGGGCGAGGGCTAGGTACACCCTGGATATAGAGACCAACAACCTCACATATCCACACCTAAGGATATGTGAGGGTTAGAAATCACCAAGGTCTTTGAAGTGAGGGAGGACTCCAGAGAGCCCAGAGTGAATCCACACGGACAACATGCAAACTTCACCCATCATCAAACTCAGAGACACCTGGAAGCTTCTGCACTAACATAAAAGGCTACTCTGACAACTTCCAGCCATGGTTTTCATTAACACCACAGCACTGAAACTGCCCACAAAAGGTTCTAAATAACATTGGACTGTTTAGAGATGGAGACAGAGAGACTGTCCTGGACCTGCTAGATGTTAGTGCAGCTTCTGAGGCAGGTGATCATCAATGGACTCTCAGGAACAGTCGTCACATGGTTTAGGATATACTGTATGTCAAGGGTGGCGACTGCTTTGTCTCCATCAATCAGTAAAAAAAAACACTGTGTCGTTCCCGCAGTGGTCCGTGCTCAGGCCCCTCCTGCTCAGACTGAACCTGCTCTCTCTCTTGGCCTTCATCTTCCCAGAGCACAGGGTGATGATTGGACCGGTCTGACTCGCATATGTATCTGTTCATTTACTCTTTCCCCATTGATTCTGTATCTGTGCCTTAAAAAGGTGAAGGGGTGGATCATAAAGATGAGACTGAGACAGTTCCATTTGGAAACAAAGAGTGAAATTTGACACTCAGTGCCTAACTGGACTCTAGAGCACTGACGGCTTTACCCCTGTGAAAATCATAGAAGGCTGTTTTAGTTTAGTGACCCAATCAAAGCTGCAACTAAACCTCACAAAATAAGTGAAACTCAAAAACCTTCACAGAGAAACTCTGTTGCAGCAGTTAGAGCTGGATAACATCCACCCTTCTCATACATAACTGCTATAGTTTCTCTTCACAGGAGACATATAGATACAAGCACAGGTGTAATGTTAACATTGATAACACAGGTCTGCTAGTCCAAGAGACTTGAACTGAAATCAGTGCCCATCACTGGTTTATTCCACAGTGAACAAGTGGACACTGTCATCCTGTTTGTCCACTCATTGTTTAATTTCTTCATTAAATTTGTCACCATCTGTATATTCATGACACTGTAACAGAAGCTTTACCCAGGGTTGCTTGCCCAGCGTTTTACTGTCTCTTCTCCATCGTCTTCAAGAAGATCAGCAAATGTTGCTTCCAGATCTTCTAACTGACGTGTACGACGATCCACACACTCATCGAGCTCTTCCTGGACACAGACACACAGCTAATGTTCATTATCAAATCAGATACCAATTCTTCTGTTCTGTTGTAGTATGGCTCTGAAAATACAGCAAGTATAGACAAATTAGTTTTCTGTTTTCTGATTATACAAACTGCCACATACCACTCTAGCAGCCACAAGACAAAGTTTGGGTGGTGTAACTCTTTAAAACTACATGTACTTGGACAAAAATTTGTATTTGAGTTTTGACTTTTTGCAACCTAGGTACCAAGAAATACAGAAATCCACTAACTGTGATCCTGAAATCAGGCTTCAAGACTGCAGGAACACATTGTGAGTGTTAATGGTAAAACAACAGACAGGTGAAAAATTGAAGGTAAACTGACAAGTGTCATAGTAGGATGTGATAATGTGCAGTCAGAACATCTTCAATGCTCCAGTCTCTGAGGATGAGTTCAATGGATGAGAGAGCTGTTAAGGTGATATCAAAGAAAGGCTCTTGTGTTCATATGCAACTGGATCTGCAAAGATGTTCTTGACTGAAAGCATTTGGTTTTAGTAAAATGATCCAAATACAACAAAATACAACAGATTTACATTTTAAATTCTTTACAAACTATTGATTACATTAAAACTCTGTTGTGCATAATAATTTGGACCACTGCATTTGAGACAGTAGAAAAAAAAATGTCCTCGTCATCACTGGTAGTTTTATTTCACAAAATCCAGATATAAATTGTTAAGATTATTGTTGAGGAACAAAAGATCCTATTGGCTGTCTGTTTTATCGACTATTTAGGAAAAAAAGAAGAAAAACAGCATATGCATAATGATTTGGAATGTAGTGTGTGTGAAGAAGTCTGACCTGCTCAGCGTTAGGGCCAGGTCCTCTGAAGCTGTACAGCTGCTTCAGGATGCCATACTCCTCCTTCACACAGAGATGACACAGAGCTCAGTTCAGTAGACTGACAGAAACTTGTTCATTTTTACAGTGGCCCTGAGAGCCACTGCATCTCAATAAGTACAAGTGGAAATATAGAAAACACAAACAACACAAAACAGATGTGTCAGTTTGACAACACATCCAGGAGATACTAAAAAGTGATGGACTGGGCTGGGATGTACTTGTTGTTCAATGCATGGTTTAATGGTGTGCATGCATGCGTGCGAGCATGTGTGAGTGAGAGAGAGAGAGAGAGAAGGTCTATGCATTTGTAGATATTCCACTTAATGCACAATAATCGTTACAATAGAAGTTAAAGCATGCCAGAAGCGTCTGGGGATACACACCTGTGTGTATAGTTCCTTGAACGGATTCTTACATGAGAAGAAATCTAAGTCAATGTCCAGGATGTATGGCTCTGTCTCAACTAGAAATGCAGATATTCCCTTAACAACGTAGTTGGTAGATCCTTCATCTTCATCATTATCAGTCCCTATGTATGCCCCTTTGCTCCACTGGTGTTCTTTGACACTGCTGCCCCCTGCTGGTTGCAGTTTGTCAGTGGCTGTGGAGGGGGACTTGGAGCAGCTGGCTTCCTCAGCCTTGTTACACTCTGTCCTCTGTCTCTTGGCAGACCACCTCTGTGTGTCCTCTCCTGTCTTCTGCTCTGAAACCAGATGAAACAGCATAAGACTGTGGAAGATGGAAATGTGTCTGTATAAACAACAAATACAAGACTCTCTAGTTAAGATTTTGTAATGAATGTTGATGGTGTTGAGCGCCATCTGTGTAGTTGATTTGGCAAATGCTTTTCCACTGGATACGCTATTTAAGCCCCGGGAATGAGAGGCTGAGGACTGAATCAAGTCGAAGTCAAAGTGAATGTTTGTGCCAAATGTGAAGGAGCTCCTTAACAGCATATATCAGATATAGTGTCCAAGAGAATGGGATGGATGGACAGACAGCCTGAAGACAGTCTGCCTCCAGCTCTGGTGGTCACTGGCACAGGCATAAAAATTAAAAACAGATATCCTGTGTCTCTGATCTCTTCAAGTTACTTGTCCGCTTTGTTTATTTCTACATTTTTATGTTATTGAATTATATGTTTCTGTCTAATACTCTTTCAGACAAGTAATTTTCTTCCAACTCTGGCTTGGCTTGGCAGCAACAGAGAAGCAGCGGAAACTCTCTCAGCGCATGGAGATGACCACAGGGAGAAGATGTAAAGAAACTAGGCTGAATGAATATGATTCATGTTGGGAAAACAAACAAACCTGTGAATGATGAATGACCCGGTTTGACGGGATTCACTTTGATCACATTCAATCTGAGAGGCTTAGAGTTCTCTAGCTGCTCCTCACAGACATAAAGACCATCACTGAGGAAGTAGTTGTCTGTGCTGGTCACCCTGCAGATGGAGAGGGGCAGACAGACACTTCATGAAGACTATGCTCAGTGCAGCAAAGGCTAAATGCTGAGGGAAGAAGTTCAGTGTGTCTCTGCTGGAGTGTTTCCCACCTTATGGTGGTGGTGGAAGAGTCTCTGCCCACGGCCATCCTGTGCTCCCCCTCTCTGATCTGCTGGGACCAGTATGGATGTAGCCATGCCACAGAGGACACGTGACCAGCATACACCATAGGCATTATCCAGTTTTCTATACTCAATTCACTGAAAAAAAGGAAATATAACCCTGATTAGCAGGTCACACAGTACTGTGGTGTGTACCACTCTACTTTGAGCACTGGACAGAACAAGTTGTATAGCTTGGTTTCTTAACCTGTTGCTTGTCATAGGTGTACATAAAACTTGTGGACAGTCAACAAGAGAAATGCAGTACATGTGATGATGATTTTCAACTTTGCCATAAGGTGTATTTGTCATTTTACCATCATCACTCATCCATGAAAGAGCAAGAGAGAGGTCACTCCTTTCCCTCTTGCTCATAAAGTAATGTGACATATATGTATGTGTATGTGTGACCCAAATCATAATGGCAGCAGTTTCCCAGGGTGACAATAACCTTAGCTCACACACTCTGCCTGCTGTGCTCTAGCAGAGTGGATTTAAATGCACTTGGATGTTGAGGCATGTCAGATGAACATTACAATACAGACAGACTTTCTCTCACGTGGTGTGTGTTGTATAACTTTGAATGTTTCTTGCACGAGGCTCTGCAGAGAAGCTTCTTGATTACTACCTGCTAAATCACCTGCACAATAGCATCTAACTAAGTCTTGTGTGAAACATTGTGTATAAGAGTTAGTAAGTGCAAGCATAAAGACATGTGTGACTGGATGATACTCCCATCGTGCTCCAATGAATGTACCTGGAACAGTTAGTGTTCTTTTTAAGCAGTTAAAAGTGTGGACAGGCTGTAGTGTAGTTGGAGTGCACGTATGTTCCATACCTAAACAGTTTCTCCTTATCAAAAACTGTGTCAGCACACATGTTAACAGGGATCAGCAGATCAGGGTGGGAGTCCAGATGAATCATCTTTATGTTCTGTGCCGGGAGGTGTCTCGAGGCGATGGCACGGTAGATGTGACTCACCACCTGGTCCAGATGTAGTGAAATGAGATAAATAACTGTACGACATTCACATGACAAATAAAAATAAAATATAACAGTTATAATTCAAAATGAAATAGATTAAAATTATTTCTCCATCTCCATCACCAATGTCCTATTTCATTACACCGTACAGTCAAGATCAGGTGAGGCACACCACACTCATGTAGGTAGCAGATATTTTTCTCTTTCCTGTTCAGCCCTTTCATGTCATTTTTCTCTGAATAGGGAGGTGTGGTTAGTTGATGTTTTTGGTTTGTTCCAGTGAAGTGTCTAAGTTGTGAAATTTTGTGTTTGCTTACAAGACATCAGTTGAATCCTCACTTTTCTGCTTCCTCTCCTCTGCCCAAGTCCTAAAACAAATGTCAGCTCTGCCTAAAGTGAAATCCTAAATCCCCAAAATGGGCTAAAACATTATTTCAATATCGGCTCAACAAGGTACCTCAAACCAAACAATAATCATGTATGTTCCTAGAGCTGGAGTCATATTGTTTTTGGGTCATCTGTCTGCTCCATTATGGACAGTAACACCGTAGAGGATCTTTAAATTTGGCACAAACATGACATGGACTCCAGGATGAGGTGATAAGATTTTAGTAGGGATTTCCTAATCACCTATCTGCCATTAATATCAATACTGGTCATATATACACCATTCATCTGCTACGGTCATATTTTCCTCATTCTGCTGCCACGGGTGTGAGGTTATGATTACTGTGATGGTCTGTGTCCTTATTGTGGAAATTTCTCACTATTTAGTAACAGATTTTTAGTTAGCTCATGAATGTTAATGTAACATATCACCAAAATCTAGTAATAGTTTATATATTTGATTAATACAATTAAAGAAGAGGAAGTCTCAGAGCGTACCTTTTAAGGAAATAAGCTATATTTAAAAGGAGCAACCAAATCATGGATGCAAACAACGAGGGGAACATGTTTATTTTGTTCAGACCCTAACAAACACTACATCATAAATGTTTTTTTTTTCATTAAAAAAATACTATTTCGACTAAGAAGTGATTCCTTTTCAAATCTGTCACATATCATTATCATAAGTAACGTGGCTATACCTCACTGAGTTATTGTCGCCAGTGGCTGCCTCAGTTTGGACTGTCAGCTCATCATGAGCTAAACTGCATCATTACATCAGGCCTGTGAGGAAAAGTTTCCACAGCACGAGGAAAATAACTCAACGACAGGAGCGTTACTGTAGCTCAGGTATCAACAGACACACGGTTTGTTCCTTTGTTCCATCACTAATGAAGTTGAAAGCTACATACACTGCAAAGAAACAATCACAGTGAGCTAAGGTTAGAGCTAGCTGAGTAAGCTAACACACACAGACGGTCATTCAGTCTATTTTAAGTCCACACGTCCTGAGGAGAAACACGCCGGTACAGCTGTGTGTTACAGTTAGAGTGACAGAGAAACCAGCCGTACATCGTGGTGGTCCTCCACTATCCACACCGGCAGCCGCTCGTAGAACCTCTTCATCGGCCCACAGCTCATGGCAGCAGGGGGGGGGAACTAATCTTTCCTCCGTCCGCGAGAGTTTAATATTAACTCAGCTAATTAAAGTCCAGTTTTCACGTCTCCATTTCCTGCAGCACATTGTAGACGTCTCCGTCAGGTTTTGATTGATATTTCAACCAGCTGACATGGGGAAACTATCGGAAGGGACACCGACAGTTGTATTTATGTCCGGGGGAAAACAAGTGACAGGACAAAGGTTCCTCTTACCCTGATAAAAAAGAGGAAAAAACTAATGTAATAATGATAACAACAACAACAACAACAATAATAATAATAATAATATTAATAATTAAATATTATTTAAAATTAACAGAAAAATAAATGAAATTAGACATTAAACACAAAATAAATACATAAAACATAGGTAAACTACATAAAAATATTAATTGTTTGTCTCATGGGAAAACACAAACAAAACAAAATATCTAGCAGTAACAACAGCTTTTCATTGCAAGAATGTTTTAGGAAGACAGTAACCATGGAGACATAAAATTGGTGATGTTATCTTTATTAGACTGGCTGCTTGAACAGCCTTACACCACACTGTAAAAACAATCTAATGAGATAAGAACTGATATTTAAGATGAAGTTAGTATTACCTCTGCCCTGAGAGGAGGTCTTAGTGTGCTGAGCTTTTATTGTTGCTTTTTTCTCTTCCTTTCTTCTTATTTCATACAGTTGTGAAACCAGAACCCCCTAAGAGAGCTGAGCTGAGAGTTTCTCACAGGTCTTGAATAAAGGTAATTTCCATTCACCTCAGATCTTAGACAGACCTTATTGTCATGCAGTATGCAACAAGTGTAGCAGAGTGAAATTTCGTTGCAATTGGCCCAGTACAGAATTAAAAAATATAAAAGTGAAAGTATACAGCAGAAATATTAGAGACTAAGTGCAAAAGTAAAAAACTGTAAAAAATTAGTGCAGAAGTGCAATAAATAAATAAACAAAAATATCATTTTCATGTCAGACTGTTCCAAAAGAAATCTGTGGCTTATGAAAAAGATAGACCTCTATAGACCTATATTTGTTTTGATGACTATGGGGTGAAAGATGCTGCTGATCTCCTGCAGGAACAGAGAGGTAGACAGACCTACAAGACACAGTTACAGGAAATGACTGTGGGTGTGCTGTCTCTGTCATAACTGTCTCTAGTCACAACACCCTTCTAAGGTAGTATATCAGTGCTACTTACAGCTGGTTCT
>OMNW01034022.1:0-14972 GCA_900303245.1 Selene dorsalis
AGGAGGAGGAAGGACTGATTGTGGATCAGACGCTGTAATACTGTGAAGCGTTTCTACAAAACTGAACTCTTCCTGTATGAAATGTGCTTTACATTACATTACATTGATGCCACCAGATGAAGAGGCACATTTCCTAAAAGTAAAGAAGTAGTCTGTTTTAGTTTAAATAAGTTCTGCAGAATGATACTTTATGATTTGAATGAAATCTTCACATTTTATGCTGTTTGAAAATAATGTCCTGCTGAATGCATTTTAGGAACTGAAGATACAAGATAAGAACAATATCTGAAACGTAAAAAGACCTGTCGTTTATTCGGTTTCTGTAAAACTGAAAGTAAAATAATACGTTTTTAAAATGGACACATTTTTTTCTTTACAGCAAAATAATGAGTTTAATTTCCTTTTTCAAAACACAAATAATAAAGAGTCCAGTTTCAGATTTCACTGTGGTACTGCGACTATCTGCTGGATTTACTGTGGACACACTATGCACAAATTAAACAGACATTTTTTAAATTACTTTCTTTGCCTTTATATTTTATGTCCTTGCACAACTTGTATTAGGACCGTGTGTCAGTACTGGTTCAGCAAACTAGATTTCAACGTGTTTTAGAGTAAGACTGTTCAAATGTTTTCCACAAGATTTTAATTTTGAACCACAGAAAACTGTAAAGTTAGTCATGACGTTGTCCCCTGATTAAATTCTTTTTGAATGATATAGAAAAAAAATCTCACCTAAATTTGGGATGAGATGTTTCACTAACATTTTAGATTTCAAACTTTTTCAGTTTTGATTTTACTTCTTTTTTTTGCAGTGTTCACTGGCTTCTGTATCACTTCCTTAAATTTGTAGAATATATGACACACTTATTCTTTTAAGTATTTCGCTCTTAAACCAAGACCGACCCATGTTCATCTTCACTAACTCCAGGTCTTGACCCACAACCTGTCCAGGTGTTTGATACAATCAGCTGTTTGAGATTAAACTGCCATGAAGTGGTCAACAGTTAATCTGTTAACAGGACAGGGCAGCTCTGTGTGCACTGAGCCTGGGGGTTAGGGATTCCCCTCCTGATTGTTGGGACGTGCTCATATGGAGTCTATCTGAAAATCTTTTAGTGTGCCCGGGGCCTTGGCTGTAAATCGATGTGATGACAGTTGCTGCTTGGTAACAACCTTGGCACAATATGGATGTCGGCCGAGTTTGGCTGTAGCAGCCGATCCAAATACAGCAGCCTCTAGCCTGCAGGTTTGTAAATGAGCACAGAGCTCGTCCAGATTACACATTACTGATTTGCCCCCGAAATGGACTATAACTGAAATATCAATCCACTACAAAGCTAGTTAATTGGAAATATGGATTACACTGGGGAACACAATTTTGGTTGAGTTAGGTCTGACAGCTAATTTTTGGGTGCGGAATCCAAAACTGATCTCAGTTTTTCTCTATCACGTCAAGTTTTTGAACTATAGGATCCCCGTTTTCTTAAAAAATATGAAAAATACTCTACTCAAATTTACAAATATTGACATACAATCAAATATGAAAGAAACAGGCATGACTGCAAAGTTTATTTAACACTATTATGTTTTTACAAAGGATATGGCTACTGTAATTAATCAGCTGGCAAGTCTTACTACAGCTAATCAGTGGAATTTTGCTTCTCTGGAGGGAAAGCTGTGGAGAAAAAACTGGACGTGCTAGAAAAAAACTGACTGCAATTTGGGAATCAGCATGCCAGTTTTAGTTTTAATCAGCATAAAAATCTAACTCGACAGAATTTTTTTTCAAATTGTTCCCCAGTGTTATTGCACTAATGTTATGTTAAAGAGGAATTATGCAGGATTCTTACCTTAACTATGTTTCATTTTTACCTTAATTAAACAGCTTCGGTGTAATTGTGATGGTTAAATAAACGACTTGTAACTTGTTACAAGGGAGAATGGAGGCTTTCTGCCTTCCACGTAGCGTCTCTTGGCCGAAAACCAAGCCAAAAACCCAGCTCTTGTTTTGGCAGCACCACCCCGTAACCCGTAATCTCTTGTTTATGATAGATAAGACTCCACAAATATAAACATTGTACCGCATATGTGATAAATAACGTTATCCACTGCTCCATGGTTTGCTTTCTTGCTGGCTGCGTTGAAAACAAATGCACATGGCCAGGAGGAGGGTTAGCAAAACAGTGGAAACGTGACCAGATTTGCATAGTTTCCCTTTAAACTACCACAAAAGAGGTATTATCTACCATTAATAATAAGAGGAAGTTATCTTATGCTCCAATCTGAAAAAAGAAAGTAATTTAAATCTTACCAAAGCACACATTGTTGTGTCATATGGTTGTATTATTATTCTGAAATGTGTGAAAGCTTTTGTAATCAGTGATGCTCATGTCACTGAATCTAGGGTAAATATCCAGTGAATGAGGTAAAGGAGCAGAGGCCCATCACCTGTAGTGATGATTTACAAACTTTTAGCAGCACCAAAACAAACACCGTCAGTGTTGAGAACTGAGGCAGTGCTGATAAAATATTGTGCTCCCCTGTGATAATTTACTCATCTCATGAAGGTCTGCCAGTAAAACTGACAACTAGATTGTAAAAACTCCTCCAACCATTTGCCACCAGGCTTCACAGTGCAGCGACTGGAGTAGTGACAATCAAATGTCACCCAAGATGAAAGTGTTGTGTCGAGGTTTGTCTGGACAGGAGTTGTCTCTGTTGTTGGCTTCAGCACCTATCTGTTGTGTATCTCACTAGCAGTGAGACATGCACACACTGGGACAAGCGAACCACCGTTACTCTGAGCAGTGTGCATTGTGTCTCGCTGGTGGACTGGAGGGTAGGGATGTTGGCGGGTTGCCAGTTGAGATTTCTGGGCCCGTGAGAGTAGAGTGTGTTTGAGGAAAATTAATAAGTAGTGTTCTTTCTTCTCACTAAGCTCCTTTTGAGCAAGACGTTTTACCCACACTAGTCCACAGGGACTGGGTGTGCTGGGCAGCTGCCAGGTGCACTGTAGTACCGTACATGTGAACGATGTGAGTGCTGCAAAGTGGAGTGGAAACGGACATTATTTGTTCAGGACAACTTAATGTGTCAGCTCATCAAGTGCTGCTTTAATGTACTGCCTGAATAAAGAGTCATTTCACATATAAATTAACTCAACATGATCTACAGTCATTTAAAATAAGTTACTGGTATAATGTACAACCACTGACAGTTCACTTAACAAGAGCAAACATTTCTTACTGTGCAGTCTTCAAGGTTTTGCCGAGGGGTTTAAAAATCAATGTAAAATGCAGAAAATATGAATTCAGAAAATATATTGTTAAATTCTATGGATATCTATGGCAACATCTGATCATTTACAAATTCATCAATGGTTCAAAAACCAATTCAAGTGTCAGTGTGAAGTCACATATGATTGTGTTTGCTTGTGAAGAGCCGTCCACAAGAGCACATATAAAACTAACCTTCAGACTTGTGGCTCACTTCAGATACAAACATGTCGTACTTTCCACATTGACGAATTACTAAAGTCCCTCGCGGAGGGATAAAGACGTTGTATTTGAGGTGTGTGTGGGGCGATCCAGGCCTATTCCCACTCCCACTGAGGACCGGCTGTGTGAACGGTTGGTGCGATGGTCTCAAGTGTACTCACACAGGTGACCGCAGCCCGCGGGGCAGTGAGTGCTGCTCTTCAGCCAGTTCATTATGTGTTCCAGATGTCCCCCATGGCTGCAGCCCTGACACCACACAAACAGTCCCTTCACCACGTGGTGGCACACCGCACACACACTGGCACACTGGTGGCACCTGAAGGAGAGATGCAGAGAGTTTAGCAGAGCTCGCTTCATGTCAGTTACATCAGTATTCAGTGTTCAGGATAAGTGAACTACATGAACTCAAACTGAAACTTAAACTGGGCCATCACTATCATGTACTCATAGTCTCTACCATTACAGGGTGATGCATTCATACCTGTCACAGATCCAGCCCTTATTGCTCATTGGCCGTTTGCAGTTGCTGCAGTTGATGTGCAGCGTTGTAGACGCCTGGTTCAGGCAGGTGATGGCGCTGCACGTACTCAGCTTGATGACCTCATTGGACACGTTCCACAACTCAAACCGCTGCAGCAGGTCTATGTAGGACATGTACCAGTGCTCCTGAAATGGAAACAACTTGCTCAGGATTTCCTATTTTGACTGTTTACTTTATCTTAAGTGCAATGCTGTGGTTTAATTTTACACCTTTGTGTAAATACATTAGACCTGAAATGCAGTTTTTACAACTTTTTCTTATTTTTTGTCACTATCTGACCTGGGTGAGGTCATCAATCTCTTTGCGGATGCGATCCCCCAGGACGATGAGCACAGATACGGCCATCTGCACGTCGCCCTGCTCGGCGTAGTAGCTCAGCATCTCCCGCAAAATGGGGCAGAAGAAGCTGGCAGGTAGATGAGGGCTGTAGAGCGGCTGGGAAATGGAGATGAGAGAAAAGGACTCGATAGGTGTCAGACAGGTGACCTCTGCCTCGTTGCCGCTGACATGTGGGGAGTCAGCCTTGTCCTGCTGAAGGTGCTCGGGAGCAGACGGGTTATCCATGATCTCATGGCGCAGCTGAAAGGCCTCCTGGGGCAACGTGTACTCCTGCTCCTCTGTAATGACAAAAGGAGCATAGATAATATTAGACAAAAGAGTGCTGAGCACGGAGGCGGTTATAAATAGCAGGTACTGACGTAGGCAACTCTTTAGTTTCCTCAAAGATGAGACTGTGACTGACCTGTTTGGTTGTCGTGCTCCATCGAATAGAGGTCATCATCGTCTAACTCAGCATCGCCAAACATGTACTCAGCCTGGCCCTCACTGCCCTCCGTCTCCTCGTTTTCTGAAATTGAATGAGTGGGTTGATAATACAAATGATGTATACTGACATTTACATCTTCTCAATGTTTGGCTGCTATGACTTTAATGACTACTCTCACCTTCATTATTATTGCTGATGTGCAAGTTTCCCGGCTCCAGGTGGATGTTGTCTTGCCGGCTCTCACCTTTGCTTCGCTCCAGTCTGCTCTCTGTGCCCATCCCCGAGCCCATTTCCTTCATACTGAAACTGAGAACATAATGTCCATCTAATGTAGGCTGTAAAAAATTTGCATCACTGTTCTATAATCACACACTAACAGGCTCATTTACCTGTTCATTAAAGGCAAAGTTCCCAGTTTACTGAGGTTATGGTTTGGACCAGGCGCTGTGAGGTTTGCTGGGTCGGAAAACATGATTCTCAGCATGGTCCATGTTGTAGAAACCTGTGAATTTAAGAAAAAATTTAGAATATGGCTACAGTTTTAGCACCACATCACAGTTACAGAACTAATCTCTGATCTTAATGATTGTGAACTGAATATCTCATGTTTGTGGACTGTCGGTGGGAAACAGAACATTACAATATTTTACGATTGGGCAAAAGGAACAAGATCTTTTTTGCTATAAAGTTTTAGACCAAACAATGAATAAGTACATTAATAACCAATTAGCGTTTGTTGCAGCACGTCACCAGTTAAACGCTTCTCTACTGATGCAATGAGTAAAAACTAATGTGAAAGCACTGATGTGACTGACCTGAGGTCTTTTAAGCTCACGGGCCACCTTGGCATTGTGATCACACAGCTCAGCAAACGGCTTCCCGCTGAGGAGGTAGAGTTGTGCTGTCTTGACAAACCAGTCCATGCGGTTACTGTCCAAGTCTGTCTCGAAGACGCTAAGAGCACTGGACACATGGGCAAACTGTTCTGTCGGGTCGGGCTTCTTGAAGAAAAAGATGGGGTAGCGGCGGTCCCCTCCGGGGTAAGGCTTTCTGTTGGCGTCACTGCTGATCAGGCTCTCCTTGGCTGCAAAGGCCAAGTCACCGAAGAGTCCGAAGCACAGCCCCTCGGGGTTGGCCTTATCCACGGGGCGAGTAGCGTCTTTGAACATATGCTGGTAGAGCGTGCTGTCTTTGGAACCAGAGAGCAGAAAATGAGGGTCGTGTTGGTGGCGCCACACGATTCCCGTGGTCACGTCTTTGTGTTCCTCAAAGGTGGCGAAGGGAATGAAAGGTCTGCGAATGTCCCACACATAGATGTTGTGGTCCACCATCATGGAGCAGGTGGCCAGATGAAATTTTCTCTCGGGTCGCCACTTGACCCGTGCCACTGAGGCGATGGTCTGGACACAGTAGATCTCTTTGGCCCTGTTGGTGGTCATGTCCCAGACCTTCACCATCTTGTCTCTGCCTCCTGTGGCCAGCCATCCCCTAAAATTGAACAGAAAACAACAATAATAAACAGTTCTTGTATAAATAAGTACTTTGCAGTAGTATCGTTGTGCTTTTCCTCCGACCTGTCATCAGGGTGCCAGTCGCAGCAGAACACAGGGCCCGTGTGGGCGGTAAACATTCGCTCGTAGCGGTCTGGTCGTCTGATGTCCCACAGCTGGACGTTCCCATTCTCAAAGGATGCAGCAAATGTGAAATAATCTTTCATGCTGAACTGGACGTCTCTTACACTTTCAGACTGACCTGCAGGGAAGATTAAAAAATGAAAAGCGGGGATATCAGAGGATGATTAAATGTTATTACTGATACGGAGAAATACATTTTTTTAATATGACTCCACGGTGTAGAATGAGAAGCTATATCAGAGTACATTAACTGATCATTAGTATTGCAAGACGACTTCGGTGTCGTTAATCTGAAACTGCAGATGATTCTTTGTTCGGTTTAAGTGATCATTTTTTCTTATAAAGAGAAACACTTGCTTTACTTAATTTCTGACATTTACTTGGCTCTTACTTTTTGCTTTTACTTTGACATGTTGATATGGTTTGTTTCTTCATTGTGGAGCTTTTCCTGCCATTTAACTAACTGGTATAAGAGTTCAAATACATCACTGCGCAAAACAGTTCTGAAATATTAAATATCTGAAATATGATAAATGTTCGGAGGTTCAGCAAAATCACACACTGTACAGATATTAAATGAAACTGACAGCATTACTGCATTTATTTTTCATGCAAAGAAGTCAGAGATTAAATTTAATGTGAAGAAATAATTCCACTCTAATAATGTCTGATTCTTGGATTATTAGAGGTGATTACATTATCAGCTTTGTGTCTCTACCTGAGAAAGTACTGACAGATTCCTTCTTGCGCAGATCGAAGCACTTCATGAAACCATCCTGCGAGCCACTCAGCAGCATGTAAACCTCTGTGGGGTGGAAGCACACCTTGTTGACAGTGCGTTTGTGTTCAGTAAACAGCTGGTCCTGCTTGTTACGAGAGGGTTTCCCCAGGTTCCAGGTGACCACCGCCCCGTTGGTGGCAGCTGTGGCGAGCAGGTTCTCCTCCACCTGGTGCCACATAACATCTGCGCAGCTGAAGTTGAGCGAGGGTTTGCGACCGACACGGAGATTCAGCTTCTCCACAAACTGCTCCTCCTCCAGGGCGTAGATCTTGAAGATGTTGCGGCCGGCCACCACCACTTGCGTGGCATCACGGCACACGCTGATGGCATTGGCAGGAGCATCCAAGTGGCAGAACATGGTTCGTCCACTGATGGCATTGCTGCCAAGAGCTGTGGTAACCCGTGACATCTTCTCCATGTTCCTGGTGCAGACAACAGTGATTTTTCTTGAGGTCAGAGACAATAAAAGCGACAAACTCTGGTCAAGCAAACTGCACATTCACAATGTTTGTTGCTGTGGTTACTTCTACACTAATACCAGCTGCAAAAGGCACCTGCCAGTCCATAAATCCACCAGTGGGTGGCACTCTATATAGCAAAATGAGGCGTTTAATGTATACAGTCCTTGATGAAGGAGGGATCACAGTGTTTCACAAAAGCAATAAATGAACAGTAATTTGCATGCTATCAAAAAAATGAAATGGCTGCAGTACTTACCCTAGGAAGACCTGCCGGCCTCTTCAGTATCTGCAGCAGCACAGAGTCCTGCTCATGTGCTCCCATGAGAGCCAACTTGCTAGTTTGCTAATGAGACACACACGTGAAACACTCAGTCACACTGACATATAACATTTCATATTAGCCAGAAAAATCACAAAGATGTGCACATATATAAATAGGTATAAATAATACTTCAACGCTGATCAATGTGGAATTATGCTGCGACTTTTACAAATGTATTTACAACACCTAAGCATCTTGTTTTCTCTGTGTGAGGCTACATTTAGGTGTAAACACCGTGGGATGTCCACATTGTTTACCTCTGTCTCGTCTACCGCATTGAAATCCCTCTTGTCCCCCCCTCTCTCTCTCAGTCGACGTGGTGATTGATTAACAGCTACTTACAGCTCACGTGAAGATGTGAGGATACGCTGGGGAAGAAAACGAGCAAACCCAACAGTTGTTGTGCGCGAGCCTACTCACCCGTGCAACTTTGTGCACCACGTTCAGAGAGGTGGGCACCTCTAGTAACTTATATTACATCTCGGTGAAGTGTTTTAATTGCATTACTCTGCGGCTATGTGTCTCCACCACCTCCGTCAGTGGTGTTCAACAGCTGAAGTCACACTTGAGTGTAGCTGCACCATAAAAACGTCTGGAATGTGATGCTAATGCTAGCTAGCTAACTGTCGTACCGAGCACTTTTTCAAGGCGTACGCGTTTCACACGTATGTCAGGCCGTTTGACAGCTTTTAAGCAATAATATCCTACAAAGTAGAAGTGTCTTAGCAAAGAAAATATCAAAGAATTGCAGGAGACAAACCTTGTGAAAGTGTTGTTCGTTGCTTCCAACACCGGATGTAATTTCTCCAAAGTCTCGCGGGAATTCAGCGTTTCTAAACGGAAACATCACGATACCACACGTGGATATGCTATATGGAGTGCACAGGAGATGTTCATTCCATTGCTGATGTGTTTGTGATGTGTGTGAGGCAGTTTCAGGTGTTAAATTAAAATATGTTCAACAAATACTGTGAAATACAGCTCTTATACATTCATAATGTTTGCATTGTTCATAGGTGATGCTGTGAGCGCTGTCTGCTGCCATGACTGATCTGTTTACCTGTGAGGAGCCAGCCACATGGAGAGGTGTGTTGGAGAGGTACTGGGATGTAGTGGAGGCCAAGACCAAAGGCAAGAAACCTGGAAAGCTGCTGAACCTCGACAAGTGGTACACAACCTCCTCCTCCTCCTGCTCCCCGCTCAGAAAACATCACACTCACCTTCACATGACAGAGAGATTTAAACTCACAATAGCATCTCAAATTGAGTGGCCTCCAGGATGTTACAGAGTTGATTTGATGTGAACATAGCAGTGTTTGTGTAAACACAAAAGTACAGTGCAGTATTGGCAAATTCATAACTGACCTTGGAAACAGAATCCCAGATAGACATGACAGGTCATGATGACCCTGGCTGCATGTTTTGGCTCACCATGCCTCCCTAATGGTATAAAATGACTGATATGAATCCAAATGAATAATACTGATTATAGGTGTTTTTGTGTGACTCTAATCTGGGTGTATCTGTGCGAAGGTACCAAGAGAATCTGCCCACACTGATTTCAAGCCGCCCCGACAAACATGTCACTCTGTCAGAGCTGGTGAAACTGATGGAGTGGAAGCTCACGGTGAGTGAAGTCTGGACACTAGCTGCAACAATCCCATGATATTTAAACACACTCACACAGAAAGATTCACCAGTCTCACAGCACTTAGACAAGTCTGTCTGTGTCCTTGAGCGTCTCTGTGTGCTTTTCTGCAGAGAGGGAAGTTCAGGCCACGGCTGCAGCAGCTGGTGGCGTCCAACAGCGAGGACACTGTGGAGAAATGTTCCAGAAAGGCCTTCACCCTCCTGCCTGATGTGCAGGCAGCGATCGCAGAGCTCAGCACCCTGAAAGGAGTTGGCCCAGCCACAGCTTCAGGTTAGCACAGCATCTGTATTGTGCTTCTGTGTCCTACCAGCTTTTTGTAGCAAATTGATAAAAGAATTGATCCCGGTAAAATTGTCTCTTGGCTTTCTCTTGAAGCACGGATCGACTGCCTCCTCAGTAAGTTTAGAGAACAGTGTTTACAGTTTGTTGACAGAGTGACTGGAACCCCCTGCTCTCTGTTTAATTAGTCCGAATGCACTTCATGGCGACGTCCAGCTTGGCTCGGGGCTGAATCACTGTCTGTTTTGTTCCAGCTGTGTTGGCAGCAGGAGCTCCAGAACAGACTGCATTCATGTCTGATGAAGCCATGGAGAGTGTCCCGGGACTAAAGCCCATCCAGTACACAGCCAAGCATTACGCTCTGTACCTGGGCAAGATGGTTGAGCGGACTGAACAACTAAACAAATGTGAGTTAATGACAGGGACACAGGGACAGTTACAACTGCATCTGCATTTGTGGTATCACTGTGATGTAGTGCATCTGTTTTCTGCATCGTTGATTTAGCACACCAAATATGAGTCCCTACTACTACTACTAAATAAAATACTAATATTGGTTTATAAGATACTGAGGTTTGAAATAAATTTCTAATCGGGTCTGCCTGCTGTCCCCAGAGTCAAAACAAAACTTGAAGAGGCAGCGTTGTGTTTGAATGCACCACATCTGAAATGAGCTCCCAGAAAACCTGCTCCAACTCTTATCTCCTTTGATTTGAGGCATAAAACCTTAATGTTGCCTTTGCCGAGTATTAAATTAAACTGCATGTTATTCATTGTTATCTTGAGTTTAAGTTCATTTTTTATTCTTTTGGTAAATCTGCTTTATTCAAGTTTATCCAAAACTGTGGAAGACTTTTCGTTTTTAAAATTCCAATTACTTTTATCATTTGCGCTGAAAAAATGAAAATTAACACATCGTGTGTTACAACAACAATGCATCAAAGGGGATTTAATGTCATTTCTTGACACCTTTTTAAAGAATCTGGTCAAAAATCCACATTAAATCTGTTGTGAGACAATAACTTCCAATGGGATGAACTCTTTTCACAGACGCTGTATTGATTGATGCTACATAAATAAACCACTAACAGTCACTGTGGTGCCCTCTCGTCCTCAGTGGATCCCCAGCAGGACTGGACGCCCCACAGGCTGGAGTTGTGTTTGTGGGCGTCGACCATTGCCACTCGGCAGCAGCTCTCGCTGCTGAAGGATGTTGATGTGAAGGGCAGTGCAGCAGAGACGTGTTCTGACCCTGACACTGACCAGAGACCAAGAAAGAAGCTAAAAGCCTGATGAACACTGTTGTAAATTTGGTTTTCTTGCCTGAAAGTTGTTTAAGTGTTTATTAGTTGTTGTTTTTTTTTACTTTTGCAAAATATTAAAGATTTGACACCTAAGGGAGAACACAGCAGTGTTTTTGATGGTCAAGGCTGCAACAAATTATTATTTTCGATTCAGATTTTTAATTTTTTATTTGTAAAGTATTCAGATTTGTTGATCACATTTTTTGTGTTGCAGCCTTATTTAAAAAGACTGGCACTTAAAACCAACAATGAAGAATTTTTTTTTTTGCTAAATGACCATTAATTCAGAGACATCTTGTACTACGAAGAGACCAAAAATACATAAAAATAAATAATTTGATAAGTTGAGTGAGGATTTTTTTTTGCTTAAAACTACTTGTGTATCTAAATTCTTGTAAAATACACAAAAAGAATAAAAAAAAAATTAAAAAAAATCAGTGGGATGTTGCCACAGTATTGTTCTTTATTTATATTGTTTCTAAATTAAAGCAAAGTACAATGAACAGTACAAAATAAAACAAAATATATTCATATATATACAATATAAAATGGTTCCGTTCAGAACATTTAAAAAGTACAATAGATTGTGAAATAATTAATGAGGACTTTGATATAAATTATCCATATGTAAATTTAGTTTTCCTTTAGTTTCCTCACGACCGAGAGAAAAATAGGTTCTTCTGCTTTTTCTTTTTGTAAACGCTGTGTTGGTCCAACCTCTTGTCTGGTCTGAGAGATTGAACCTCGTAAGCTTGGCACCATTTTATCAATACAAGTAAGCAGCTCATGAAAAACTACCACAGCAGCACAGATATGACTTTTTTTTTTCTTAAATTATTTTTCTAAACTGGCGGAGGGAAATGAGTCACGTTTGAAGAAACCACCAGTGATATCTGCGTGAACTCAGGCTCAGTGTTTGTGAACATGAAAAGAATCTGTACCAAAGCTAGAAACTGCAAAACCAAGATTTAGGAACCAGAAAATGTACACTCATCTCCAGAGAAGAAAAACATTTACAGTCTGTCCGTGACTCTCAGCAGTTTGCCGTCAGTGATCTACATCTGTGCTCTGTTACAGACTAAAAGACAAACCTCTTTTGTCTCTTTTGTTTCTAGCTGTGGCACACACACACACAAAAATATCAATGTTCACTAATCCACATGAAAACCAGAAGGTTCAGTGGAGTTCCTCATTTAAAGGTTAAACACTGAGGACTGTTGTCATAATTGACATCCGGATAAACTGAAATTCACGATAATCCTCGGGTGTTGGGATTCAAAGCCAATTTTGATTCCTTGTATTAAATTTACCGTCAAATCTGCACCAATTCAAAGCCTGACCCCGTTCAAGAACTGATCACCATCCAAGATAAATTCAAGAACAGTCTGGGATCTAAAGCCAAATGTGTGTACATTTTGGAAAACTGTCTAAATGTGGAAAACCAGCATCACAGGCTTCATCATCTACTGAAACACTAAGAGTGTTAATTAATGTATGCACTGGTTAGCACTCAATGACTCTTGTAGATACATTTCCATCTCTGGAGCTACAGTTTCCTGCTTTACCTGCACGGTCACCCAATTTTCTAATTAGCACGAAACACGGAGAAAAGGCAACCTGGCCAGCTTGTTGGCAAGCAGAGGTTCAGAGCAGCTACTGGATGTACAGTTGTTTGCACAGCAGCTTCTTTCTCATATGGATCCTGTGCGTTGACATGTGGAATAAACAGCTAACTGCAAAGCAGCCTTTCTGCCCCGTGCTCAGTCTTGGGCTTAGATATAACAAGGCATTGGGCATAACAGCACAATGGATTGGCATAGGGAGGTAAAAAAGCATCAAAGAATGGCCATGGCAGTAAAGAATATGGCACATGACGATGTGTCGGTTAATAACAGTGTCATAAGTGCAAAAAAAGCCCACTTATGATGAGATGTAGGAACAGGAAATAAGAGGCAGCAGTCAGAGAAATGTCAAGTACGCTGCCGGAAGGTTACGTTG
Source organism: Selene dorsalis (assembly GCA_900303245.1). NCBI lineage: Eukaryota > Metazoa > Chordata > Actinopteri > Carangiformes > Carangidae > Selene > Selene dorsalis. The sequence goes on from OMNW01034022.1 coordinate 13,238, forward strand.
TGTCCTCGAACAAGACAAGCACAGAAATGCAGAATAATTCAGCTTAAAGTCACATCAACGAGGGTCCATGTATTAGTGAGTTTTGCTCATAGTTGGCACTAACCTTTACACATCACCTGGTAATGAAACCAACAGAAGGGGGGGAGGATGTGGACTGCCCAAAGTGATGGATCACATGTTATTGATAGGCCGCTCCTATTCAGCTCATGTCATCCCTCACCGAGACTTCCTTACACTGTAAAAAACAAGTATGTCACCCAAAGACGGCAATTAAATTAAACATCATGCAACCTGTCAGATCCACTTCCTAAAGGAAGATATCCTGTCTATAGTCTAGCTTTGGGCTCTGGTGTATCCTCATAACAACCATGCATCATCCTGACACCGGGGGTGTTGTGACATGAGAGCGACAGGACGGGGAAGCACATAGAGGTTTTAACACAAAGAGCGTTTCTCCACTGTCATCTGTTGCCTCTGCTGTCCCTCCATCCCTCACAAGCTAAAAACTGCCGCATGCTGTCAGCTCAGAAGAAGAAATTCAGGCCTCTATCACTCCTCTCCTTTAAGATGAGCTGCTGTCTGGCTGCAGGAGACAGAGGATGACTTGTTTTTTTGAAGGTGTGTTTGGTTCAGGCTCAGGGCCAGGAGATTTAGCTCATGGAAAAGTGATGAACTACTCCTGAAACCCCCTCCTCCCCAGCTGCTTGTTGAAGAAACTTCTCCTCTTGTCTGTAGTTTCTGCAAGTCTTAGCAAGAAGAGACTTTTAGAAATAACACACAAAACAATGGACATTTCATTTAGCATGAGAATAACTCAGTTGAGTATCTTATTTGTTGTTGTTGTTGAGGTTCAGGTGCAACAACAGTTCATAAGCCTTCATTTTAGTCCTGCATGTACTTCCAGGAGGGGAAATGTTCACAGTTAATGTGTTCTAGAAAAGCATAGCCATATACTAGCCCTTTTTACAACCCATCTGGGTTCCTATGAATCTTAAGTTAAAGAGGCACATTAACCTCCTCTCTGGCAACCCCTTTATCTTCATTATAGGCCAACAAGATATGTATGCATTATTCATCAATGTATCTTTGCTATCTCAGGCAAACATATTTCCTTGTATACACAAGAGTTTCCATCAAGGATACATTACTGCCTCATGTTGGTTGATCTTCTCTGTTTTAATGTATCTGAAAATGGCTTAGTCTGATCATTTCATACTCGTATTCCCTCATTTAACAAGGAGTCTTCTGCTAATACTGACAGTTTCACATGGAAGCAAATGCTGAGGACTGTATTTATGACTAGCTATCAAAATTGGCAAATGCATATTTTTTTTCCCTCCCTAGGCAGCCAGTGGTCATTCAAATGAATTATTGATTGAAAGACTGAAAAATGGAACGTAGCATGAGTAAACGTAATTGCTATCCTCGCCTCATTTTTCCAGAAGCCTGGATCACACCAACGATAATCCACGACAGAGGCCCTGGTCTGTGATTTGTTATTTTGCTAAAGAAGAGCTGCAGCAACAGAAGTGTCCGCACCCTGCAGATGTGGGGCAGACTGAAGCTGGGAGTCGGTGAATGGGCTGCAAAGATGAATCCTGCTACATGAAAAAAAAAAAGAAAAAAATCTCAAACAGTCCAGAGTTGCTCAGTTTGTTTTCTTCACCTCACCTGTTAAACATTCACGATGAAGACATGGAAAAAAGAAAAAAAAAAAGTTGAACCAAAGCTACCA
>OMNW01034023.1:0-11981 GCA_900303245.1 Selene dorsalis
ACCTATAAGGCTCTTAATGACAGTGCTCCATCCTATCTGAAAGACCTTATCACTCCGTACTGTCCTGCCAGAGCACTTCGCTCCCAGAACGCAGGTCTGTTAGTGACTCCCAGTATCTCTAAAAACAGACTGGGAGGTAGAGCCTTTAGTTACCGGGCTCCTTGTGGAACCAGCTCTCTCCATGGGTCAGAGAGGCAGACACTCTCTCTACATTCAAGTCTAGGCTTAAGACGTTCCTCTATGACAGAGCTTTTAGTTAGGGCTGGCTCAGGTAGCCCTGACCCATTTTATAGCTACGCTGCTGTAGGCTTAAACCGCTGGGGGGCACATCAGGTTACATGGGGCCCTATCCTATCCTCTCCCCCTCCTCTCCTCTGCACCTCCATTCCTCTCCTCCTCTCACACATTTTGAACTGTCATTATTTGTTGCACCTTGTAGTTTGGCCTTGGTGTCTCGCACTCTGTGTGTGTTTCCACAGATCCCTCCAGAGCTCCATCCCTCTGCACCAACCGCCTCTTGCATCACTGTCACAATGGAATTTGGACTTGAACCCAAATGCACGACTCAGAAACAAAGTACAAATGAACAATCCTTTAATGAGAAAAGTATCAAACAAAAATCACTCACTGGGAGGAACAACAAAAAATCACTCAAGAGGAAAACCACATGACTACAAAGTATCAAAATAACAAAGCAGTTTCTCTCTGCCGGCGAGAGCTTCCAGGACAGGAAGGCACAGGGGTGAAGCTTGTTGTCCTTTTCGGAGCGCTGAGAGAGTACTGCTCCCACCCCATTACTGGAGGCGTCCACCGCCACCACGAACTGCCGACTGGGATCAGGAACCGTGAGGATGGGGGCGGTAGTGAACTGAGCTTTGAGCTGCTGAAAGGCCTCCTCAGCTTGAGGGGACCACAGGAGAGGAGTCAGTGGAGATGTGAGTGCATGGAGAGGTGCAGCTATGGCGCTGAAGTTTCTGATAAACTGTCTGTAAAAGTTAGCAAATCCCAAGAATTGCTGAACCTTCTTACGGCTATCAGGTGTAGGCCACTGAGCCACAGCACTAACTTTTGCCAGATTCATTTGCATCTCTCCAGGGGCTATGATGAAGCCAAGGAAAGATGTGGTGTTGGCATGGAACTCACATTTTTCTGCTTTAACATACAATTGGTTCTCCAGCAGCTGCTGCAGAACCTGATGTACATGAGAGTTTGAGTCTGGGGAAAAGATCAAGATATCGTCTAGGTAAACATAGACAAACTGGTTCAGGACGTCTCCGAGTACATCATTTATCATGGCTTGGAAGACAGCTGGAGCGTTGGTCAATCCAAATAGCATAACCAAGTATTCGTAATGACCACTAGGTGTGTTAAAGCCAGTCTTCCATTCGTCCCCATCTCAGATGCGAACCAGGTGGTAGGCGTTTCTCAGGTTTAATTTGGTAAAGATCTTGGCCTGTTTTAGCTGATCAAAAGCAGATGACATGAGTGGCAGAGGGTACCAATTTTTAATGGTAATCTCATTGAGTGGCCCATAGTCAATGCATGGCCGGAGAGACCCATCTTTTTTCCCCACAAAGAAGGACCCTGCCCCAGCTGGAGATGAAGAAGGGCGAGTGAGGCCAGACTTTAATGAGGACTCAACATATTCAGTCATGGCCTTCATCTCAGGACCAGAGATAGAATATAATCTACCTTTAGGAATTGGGGCCCCTGGTATCAAGTCAATGGGACAGTCATGTGGTCTGTGAGGAGGAAGGGAAGTAGCCTTACTTTTGCTAAAAACCTGTAGATCATGATAACACCTCGGGACTGATGTCAGGTCAGGGGGTTCAGAGTCTGTGGCACAATTAACAGAGAGCATTAAAAACAGTCTTCACATTCAAATCATGACATGATGTTAAACACTTGTCTTTACAACTATCAGCCCAGCTCAAAACCCTCCCAGTGCTCCAGTCAGTGTGGGTTATGTTCTTTTAACCAAGGCAACCCCAGAATAAGAGAGTGCTGGGGGGAGCTATACAAATGAAAACACATGAGTTCATGGTGGTTATCAATAATCACTGTCAGTGGTTCAGTCTTATGAGTATCCCGGAATATCAAACTCCCATCAAGAGCACAGGCCTCTATTAGCCAGGCTAATTGTTTAGTTTTCAATTAAGTTTTTTGGCAAAGTCCCAGTCCATGAGACTTTCATCCGCCCCCGAGTCAATAAGGACCTCAAGACCAGCTGTGGTGTCATGATGCTTTACCTTGATCACTGTTAAGGTTCGGGGAGAGAATTCAGCCAAGGAGAAATGGCTCACCAGTACCCTCCCATCTACTGGCGAGCCTGCTCTTTTGCTGGACACGCTGCGAGGAGATGACCTTGCTTCCCGCAGTAGAAACACCTGCCTTCCTGCAGCCGGTGACGACGCTCCTCTGAAGACAATTTAGTACGTCCCAGCTGCATGGGCTCCTCTTCCTCCTCAGAGGACCCCTTCCTCCATGGAACTGGTGACGGGAAGCGTGAGGAGCTCAGGCGACTGGGTGAAGTAACGGCAGTGCGGGCCCCGTGTCGACCAGCCGATGACGCAGCTAGGTTCCGGCTTAGTTGACGCTCCTGTAAATGGTTATCAGTTCTTATGGCTAGGGTGATCAAAGAGTCCAGGTCAGGTGGCAGATCAAGGGGTACTAACAAGTCCTGGATTTGGTCAGAGAGCGTCTTAAGAAAGACATCATAAAGGGCCATGGCATTCCATCCGCTGTCCGTGGCGAGGGTGCGAAAGCAGATAGCATAGTCACACACAGAGTCGATTCCTTGTCTGATATTGCTCAACTCACGGGCTTTCTCTCGATCAGACGAGAGGGGATCAAAAGCTCTCCTCAGAGCCTGCTGGAATTCATCAAGGGATCCACAGATCGATGAATCACGGGACCACTCCGCCGTAGCCTATGCCCTCGCTCTCCCGGTGAGATGGGAAATCATAGATGCCACTCTAGACCTCTCTGTAGGAAAGGCTGATGGCAAGTGTTCATAAGGCATTTCACAGTCAACAATGAAAGCTTGGCATTCTCCAGACTCACCAGAAAACTTTTCGGTGGGGCGAGGTGAGGAGCCGCAGCGTGGATCACTGGGACAGATGATGCTCCAGCCGCTGCCAGGGACGGTGGAGCTATAGTGTCAGGAGAGGGGGGATCCTTTGTGAGGTGAGTGAGGACTTCGCGTACTTGGGCTGCCAGGAGGTTCACTTGGGTAGTGAGGGCAGTTTTGAAAACCTCCTGACAGTTCGCCAGCTCCTTCACACCCTGATGTAGACAGGACATCTGATCCTCCTGCTGGTTCAGGCGGGCATTTTGGGAGAGTACAAATAAACAATCCTTTAATGAGAAAAGTATCAAACAAAAATCACTCACTGGGAGGAACAACAACAAAAAATCACTCTCAAGAGGAAAACCACAATGACTACAAAGTATCAAAATAACATAAAGCAGGACTAAGGCAAAGGGCAAAGCAAAGTGTCAAATGAATACAAAACCTGACTTGGACTACACACAAGGAAATGGCTGGCGGGGGCTCTTTCTTCTTCACAAGACAAGACGAACTGGAACAGGACCAGGGGAAACACAGGCTATACATACACACGGTAATGGGAAACAGGTGGGAACAATCAGGGCGGGGCAAACAATCAGACCAGTGGAAGCACAAGGGGGAAGAGGCAAGTTACCTGAAACGAGAGGAAAGTTAGACGTCACAATAAAACAGGAAGCCACGAGACAACATAGACACAGGACAAAACACTGAACATAAGTTAACACAATTTCTTGGACATGACAATCACCTCCTTTCTCCTGCTGTTAAACCAGCCTGCCCTCCCTGCTCAGGACCCAGTCTGCCATCCTGTAGTCCCATTAAGCTGGCGTTCTCTCCCTGCCTCTCCTGCGTCCACCATTTTTGTTAACCAACTGATTCCATTTTCATGTTTTCCCATATTCTGTGTTGTAAACTGTTATCTTGTCTGTATACAACATCTACTGCCCGTCTGCCCATCCTGGGTGAGGGATCCCTCCTCTGTTGCTCACCCTGAGGTTTCTCCAATTTTTTTTTCCCTGTTAAAGGCTTTTCTTGGGAGTTTTTCCTCAGTCGATGTGAGGGTCCAAGGGCAGAAGATGTTGTAATGATGCTGTGTAAAGCCCTTTGAGACAAACTGTTTATAAAAACGGACTATACAAATAAAATTGCCTTGCCTTGCCTGTATGATTACAGGTAACAGAGATAAGCAGGGAAATGAAGGTGAATTGTGGGTCATTTCAGGTCATTTACAGTAAAAGATTTGCAGGGCAAGGAAAGTAAGAACAGAGGATGCATTGAAAAAGATTTAGAGAGATGTGGCAAAAAACTCCCAGACAACTGAAAGTTACTGAAGCAAAAAGAAAACACATAGGAAGAGATGAGTCAGAGACAGAGGGACAGGAGATTGAGTGAGAGTCAGCTCAGTTTGCTGGTGTGGTTAAACATGTTTCCTGTCAATGATAATAATAGCTCCATCTGTTCCTCTCTGTGAGAAGCGTGGGAGGAGGAGCTGTGATGTGATACGTGGGATGGCCACTTGTTACTGTCACTACAGGGGAAACAGTAACATCCCCTTTCACACACACACTAGAATACATACTACTTCTACATGCTCATTTAATTTTGCATAGCTTCTTCCATGATGCTCTGTTCTATAATAATGTTAAGTAAAACTCATTTAATGTTTCAGATATTTAGCAGTTGTGCCTATAAATATTCTGTGGATTTAGTGTAAGGTTTTATTATTGCCTCTTTTTGCTGTGTTTGATGAAGAGGCCACTGGTGGTTACACTTGTAAAATGTTTGTATGTTTGCTATCAAGCCAAAAGTGAAAGATGATGGTCAAAAAAATACTAGTGGAGAATTAAGTTAACACTGCTGAATAATTTTTGTTAAGCTTTATTAATGTGGTGCAATTACAGACAGAGTCATTTCACCAGCATCATATCACACCTGGACTGAGACTACCAGAGACAACAAAAGGCAAACCAGACAAAACATGAATTTTAGCAGTAAATTATTTGAAGGGATGAATGAATGAATTAAAAACTACTACTATTTGCTCTCTCCTATATATCTACCTAGCTAGCCAGCTAGCTAGCTGTGTGAACAGGACCCAGCAGTCATTTTTCAAACACAGGAAGTTGTAACTTGTGTGTTTGGTTTGATGCTGTATGTTTTCTTGTGTCACTGGAAACACTTATAAAAATATACATCAGAATGACTCCCCCTCCCACTTGAATGAAAATAGAAATAAAGTCAGCAGTAAATATACCTTCTAAAATATAAAACCACATTGAAACCAATCTCAGAAGTCATCATGTCCAGCCCTGAGAAAAAATGTTTTGAAAACTGGCTTTGGACACTGAAAAGGGTCTGTAAAATGTGATGTCTATTTTTCTTTTACTCTGACTTTGTGATGATTCAATCCCAGGCCAAACTGATGCTTTCTCCTATTCTCCTTGTCTACCTAAAGATTGATTAAGATACTGCTTCGATGCATTCTGTGCATGAGGTGTTTCTATGGGAGTATATAAGCTCTTCAACAAACAGTTCAGTAGAGAACCATCTTAACTAGACCACTGAGGGAGAGCTCAGGCTATGGGAATTTGAATTTAAAGGTCCCATATTTTGTATCTACAAGACGATAGGCCTGTGAGCCTCTCTTCTGATTGGCTGATTTTCTGAGTGAGCTAATGAAAATATAACAGAGTTGAGCTCAACACTCAGAGAAACCTAAAAGGTTGGCTGGTGACTCCTGGTGGGCAGGGCTTGGGGCATGGCTGAGAACAGTGACTGCTTTGCTGTGACATCACAAAGTTGCAGAAGTTTGGACAGCTAATTTTTAGGCCTTGTCTACACGAAAACTCAGCTTTATTAAAATAGTCACTTTCTTGTTCGTTATCAAAAAGTTTTCTGTAAACGCTATTTCAAGAAATGTCAGTGCTGTAATGCTGTCATACAAATACACCAAAAATTTAAAAGATGTGGAAAGCTAACACACTGTAAACAAACTCCAAAAATTATAAGTCAACTAAACAGAGAATGTGAGAATGTTGACTTGGGAGTTGTGCCAATCCAAATATGCCAATCGATGCCAATTTAATGGATGTTTTTCAGGCATGGTGTCTGAGGGACCCAACAGTAGTCTGCCATTGTTACATTATGTGTGTGGTTCAGGTTAAAGATTAGAGTGATGGGGCTGTGACATCATTGTTTCACAAAAGATCTGTTTTGGTTGTCTACATGACAATGCTTGGGCAGCATTTTGAGATTTACTCACTCTGGAACCTGTTCCCAAAAAATCAAATTTTCGGCCTCCCAAAATGTCATTTCCATGTGGATGAAATGCTTGAAAAGATAAAAGCACTTTCATTTCACTGTATTAATATAAAACCCAGAGTTGAGTTACAATGTCATAAAAATTGATATCTTCCCTATCTAAAATGGGATCATGGAGCTTTAATTAAAAGTGCAAAAAACTTAATTATTTGAAACATCTTGAATTTGAGGGGAAAAAAGTCAATTCCATGCATCATTTTTCTACTAAATTGTTTTACTTATTAATAATATTGGCATAAATCATATACATGTAAAGACAGTTCCCATACATAAAAATGGCATCTGTCACTGTTCTCACAATTTGCTTAACTGTGAGAAATCTGAATAGTTTCTTAACTCCTCTGTCCTCCTACCTACAGTTCCTCTACACTCTACCCTGCATATCTACCTCACATTTGCACATACACCCACACCTTTCCCCTGTATGTCTCCCAAAGTCCCCCTTTTCAGAAGAAAATTGCAACATAGATCAGGGTTGGTTACTCTCCTTAAGGCCATAGATCTCATGCCAAAACTCCACATGGTAGAGACATTATACCATGTAACAGAGTCATATGGTAAACCTTGAAACTCCATGCAGATGGGCTTGTGCAGACAGTCAACTGCAACCATGGAAACTTTTTGTTGTCTGTTTAAAGTGCCATGGACACCAGTAGGACATATTTGTAAAATGCAATAGGCCTTTTTCACAGCACTCACTTACATTTCATGTGATCATTCATTTCATTACATGTGGTGGAGAGATGAACACTGAGGGTGGTGGAGGCCATTCTGGACGGCTCAGATCATCCACCTCATGGCACCTTGATGGAGCAGGAAAGCAGCGGTGGTGGACGGCTCCTCTCTCTTTGCTGCAGGACAGAGAAATCCTACCTTTAGCCACCAGGCTTTTTTGATTATTATACAAATGGTGATGAGCTGACAGACAAATGAATTTCCCTTTGGGGATTAATAAAGTAATTCGTATCGTATCGTATTGTATCGTATCGTATTGTATCGTATTTCACAGAGGGTAGAGCACAGATGTAGCGGAGACAGTTGCAAAAATCACCTCTTGTCAACAGTTGCTGGAAAAATTAAGAATAAGTTTGGAATCACCTGATTTACTCAGTATACATTCAATATGGTCCTTGCTATAAACGTGAAAAAGTTGGACCAAAACAGAAACAGATTTCTTTATACAAGTATACAAGTATGTATAAAGTATAAAGTGTTATAATGATACATTTCTTTCAAGCATATCTAACATCTAACCCAGACCCAGGGTAGATTGTGTTTAACACTATACCAAACTAATTTCTTTGTGTTACATAAATAGCATCTACAACATTAAATAGCAGACACATAAAACTCTAGTATCACATTGAACACACTGGCTTAAAAGAGCTCCAAGATACAGTTAGAAGCTTCTTCACATTTGAAGGGACATTTGAATTAAATGTAAGAACTGACAGTGTGACACTGAATCAGAAAAGAACAATACACTTAAACTGCCCTAAATCTGAAACAGCATGACATTCAATCCATTGTTGGTGGAGGAAACTAGTTACCTATAATGAAGTAACATGAGGAAGCATGCACAACAACACAGTTGGAATAGATGTGTAGGGAGGTTTGAGGTATTGAAATGCAACTGGCTGTAGTGATGTTACCACAACAACAAATCATAGTCCAACTAGTTCTGTCTAATTTAAACAGCTGTTCTGCAGATACATAGAGTGCACTTGTGAGAGGACATACAGTAGTTCAGTAGATGAAAAAAGATGTTTTAGAGAAAGATAATGTGGTAAAAATATTTCAAATTTAGCACACACTTCAAGTTTATTTGTAAATTTTCTGTGGGAATGTTTTAAAGTGGCTAAAATACTTTGCCACCCCCAGCAGTTCATTTCTGTGCCAATGCACTGAGCTACTTCTCTAAACTGACAATGCAATCAAATCTACTTGACACTACAACATAGAGAACTTTGTCTTGTAGTTTGATGCAATTACATGATTAGTGTCTAAATCAATTTTTTTTAAATGTCATTTTCATATTTACTGTACACTGTGACACCTCCACATTATTGTTTTTAATAACCCAGGCACTGCTAGCAACCATCATGTGTGTTGTTAGGGTCACCTGGGCCAAGTTATGATTCACTGGGGAGTTGTTGCTCCACTTTGCCCAGGATCACATGGGTCAAGGTGTGAATGGGGGTTTAACTGCCTCAAGACTGCAAGAACACAACATTTCTGTCACAAGAAAATTCTAGTGCAGACCCTGAGTGGTGTGACATAAAAACAGCATAAACATGTAAACAAGATACCATAAAAGATAGCAAACAAAGATAGAGCATTAAAGCGCTGTTGCACTTGTATTTATAAATGTATTGCACAGTCCCATAGCATTTCACGGGTTCTCACATATTACAGAGTCTGTTCAGTTACTTGTATTATTGTTCAGCTCCTTGATGGCACAGGGGTAGAAGGTGTTTAGAAGCCTAGAAGTACGGGCCTTCAAGCATCAAGCTTTCCAGAGGGCAACAGGGTTGAGAGCTGGTTTCCTGTGGGATGAGTCTTTAATTATGTTGTTGGCACATCGTAAGCATCGGGACCTATATCTTGGGAGGCATGGGAGGTGAGTTAACGTCCTGTGCTGTGTTGATGACTCACTGTAGTGCTTTCCTCTTGGTCTTGGTGCAGCTAACAACCACACCAAGATGCTGTAGCAAGGACACTCTCCATCGAGCATCTATAGAAGGACAGCAGCAGCCCCTAGGCCAGTTGATTTTCCTCAGTGACCTCAAAAAATAGCACTGTTGCTGTGCCTTCCTCACAAAAGCAGTGGTGCTGCTGGACCTTGAGAGGGCCTGGGAGATGAACATGCCCAGGAATTTAAAGTCAGAGACCCTCTCAACTTCAAGTCCTTCAATGTAAAGAGGAGCAGGTATCACCCTCCTTCCCCTTAAGTCCATAATCAGCTCTTTTGTTTTGTTGGAGTTTAGTACCAAGGTGTTGTCATAGCACCAAGCTGTCAGTTTTTGGACTTCATCTCTGTATGCTGACTCATCATCATTTTGGATCAACCCCCCGCCTGCAAAGTTAATAATTTGTGCTACAGTTTGGTGTGCAGTCAAATGTGTACAGTGTCTAAAGGACTGGGGATAGCACACATCCCTGTGGTATTCCAGCGCAGAGAGTCAGGACAGGGGAGTGGAGTGGTGAGACAAATAATCTATGCTCTCTATTCAAAATCTGGACATACAGTCCTCAAAAGAAAAAGAAAAACATAAGCCTACACAGACACTAGATGGATATATCCAACATAATATATTTTGTGCTTTGAATGCAAATGTTCTTATTGATAAGTTGAATGAAAATTAGGCTTTGGAAAAACACTATACTGCTGGTTAGTAAAAAAAAGTTTAAAAAAAACCCCCAAAACCTAGGGAACAAACCTGTCAACTGGATGTGGACAGGCAAAATAACATCCAATACCTTACTAGTACAACGACTAAAACTGTGTCAAACACTGCAAGCATAGAATATATGTATTATCAGTCCATTCTGATGTCAGTCATCATTGGAAATATAAACTCTGCCCAACAAGAGTAATGAAGAGCTGGAGATATTGGTGAAGACTCAGAAAGTAGACATTTTTTCAAATCATAACAATACTTGTGTGCATCCCACCCAATGGCTACTGCTGAAGTTCCATCTGAAGTTCTCCATGAAGTCATTGCTAGGAAACAGACTAAACATCCTGAGGCACTTTTAATGTTATCAGGAGACTTCAATCATGTTTTCCTGATGGATTCACTGAGGAATGTGGTGGAGAGATGCACACTGAGGGTGGGGGAGACCATTCTGCACGGCTCGGACCATCCACTTCATGGCACCTGGATGGACCAGGAAAGCAGCGGGTGGTGGACGGCTCCTCTCTCTTTGCCACAGGACGAAGAAATACAGAAGATCCTTTGTACCTTTAGCCATCTGGCTTTTTGATTCTTCTGCAAATGGTGATGAATTTCCCTTTGGGGATCAATAAAGTAATCTGTATCGTATCATATCGTATTGTATCGTAAACAAATAAGCAATGCTAAATATGTTAATCGTTCCAATAAGTCTGCTCATCACCTAACCCATGTTTTTTTCACCTCTTGTGTGTGAAAACATTGATAAACAAAATATGAATCAGACCAGAGTTTAAGACATGTTTGATGAAGAAGTTTTAAACTTTGTATGATTAACATAAATTAATGGTATTGCAAGCGCTTTGAAGAAGGAAACACATAAAAACATGTTCAAGTATATACTCGATATGTTGTGAGCATCAGTGAATGTTCGTTTCACAGGACAACTCTTCATGGTGCTTTTAAAGTAAAAGTAGACTCGTAATAAAACCAAAAGATACAAAATAATATTTTTTCCTTTTGATTTTCAGTTTCTCCAAGACAAAAGACATTCATTCTGGATTCTTTCTGATCTCTCGTGACCTTTTCTGTTTCCTGCCACCTACTGTACTGGGTGGTGCCTTCATGCCTGCCAGTGATAAGGCTGTTTGACAAACATCATATCTACAACAATATACAACAGTATCTTGCTTTACCTATCTATCTTTTGGGATTTTCAGCAGGCAGGCTTCAGGTCAACTACTGTGTGCGCGATTGTTTATGGCAGAACTGCTGACCCAATGTTAAGATCCATCTACACTGTAAAAGGGGAAGTTATTCATGAAATTCTAGTTGCAGTAACACAGCATGTGAAAATTGATGAATGTATATACACAATACAACAACAGTTTTGTTATTTTTGATGCAGATTCAAGGAACTCAAACAAAAAGAATCCTGCAAATTAGGTTTTATATAGCACCATAAAAATGTTACACTGCTGAGGAGTGCTTTTACACTGGTAAGTACAGCCACGTTTCTTGTTTTTATGATGGCTCACTTGTTTGTGTGTGTGTGTGTGTCTGTCTTTCTTTCTTTCTTTCTTTCTTTCTTTCTTTCTTTCTTTCTTTCTTTCTTTCTTTCTTTCTTTCTTTCTGTGTGTCTGTCTGTGAATGAGTGCTGCAGCCTATTTCTCTTGTGGTTGAAGGGCGGGTGTCATGACACTTCATACGGCAGCATGAAAACACCATGCCAGGAAGTGAACAGGGCTGAAGCAGAGCTCAAGCAGGACTCAAACCCCCGATGACACAGACACAGACAGAGGAGCTACACACCTGATGCAGTGTTCCATGGGTAAGTTTCATTCAACTTTAACTAGCCTACAATTTGTTTAACATATACACTTTTACTTCTCAAATAATATGAAATATGGCTGCAGGGCTGCTGGGTTTGTTCAACCAGAAAGACAAAGTGTTGCACACAGCAAGTGCAGCTCTCTATGCAAGTCATTCAAATAACCTTCTCTGGTTTGTAAGCTGTTGCAGGTAATACAGTGTGTTACTTTTTGTTGGTTGTCAATTTTATCTATATACAAATCATAGCAGAGGTTATCTCAAACGACTTTTCATAGAAAGCAGGTTTAGATCATACACTTTATGATATTATTTGCAGAAAGCCAATGTTCCCTGCATGAGCAAACACTTGACAACAGTGAGGA
>OMNW01034026.1:0-44517 GCA_900303245.1 Selene dorsalis
AACTCCTTTATCAAGCCTGGTAAATACTGGTAAAATAAACAGCTCCGCAGCTGAGGTGTTGAATCAAATGTCTATCGAATCAAATTGTCCATTTGAGGCCTGCTGACTCGGAGCCATAGAGGAAAGTGAGAAAGTCATATTTTGCTTGTTGATGGTCCAAAACCTTAAAGAGACTCTATTTTACCTAAGTTAAAAAACTTCAGAGTAATTGTGATGGTTAAATAAATGACTTGTAACTTGTTACAGGGAGAATGGAGGCTCTCTGTCTTCCACCTAGTGTCTCTTGACCGAAAACCAACCTTGCAAGATCAGCGCCTCTGACCCGGTGCCCCAGCTCTCGTCTCAATGGGACCGCAACACAAACGCACCCCGTAACCCGTAACCTCTTGTTTATGAGGGATAAAACTACACAAATATACACATCGTAACATCATATATGATAAATAATGTTATCCACTGCTCCAGATTGCTTTCTTACCGGCTTCATTGAAAACAAATGCACATGGCCCAGAGGAGGGTTAGCAGAACAGAGGAGAAGTGACCTGACTTGCATAGTTCCCCTTTAAAGCCTGTTACTTTTGTTACCATTGTTAGTGTGATCACGTTTGACAGAGTGGAGGACCAGATGGAGGTGAGATGATTTTAATATCCCATTAAAGAGAAAAGGCTGCTCTTAGTTTCTATCATCAGAGCTTCTGTGTGAAATTACTCCCGTGTCTCAGCAGTCTTATGTAATGACTGCTAAACTTAAAAAGGCAGGAAAGATGATCACTCATAAATTAATTATTTAGCAGAAACCTTTTGTGGGTAGATTCTCTCACATCCAGCTTAATGAAAGCGTATAAGCCAGAGCCCTTATATTGTACGGTCCGACTGCCGACTCACTTCTGTGAAACACAGCTCTGCAGCCGTAAGACCTAATGTTTCTGACAAGACTGGGGAAGTTATTCATGTGTAAAGTACAAAGAGATGCCTGGCTGTCACTGGCATCCTATTATCTGCCATCATCGACTGCAACCTCAATCTCTGCAATGCCACATATACGTGAGATTTGGGCTAATGGATGATACGAAAGACACTGCACCTGTCTGAGCGCATCGCCGTCACAGTCGCTGACGAGCAGTTCTCACCAGGATTTTGACTGTGTGGAACGGGTTCTAACAGGAGACTGAGAGCGCAGACAGAACGCGGGCAGCAGCGCGTACTTCAATCCACTGACATGATGAAGGATGTCTACTGAGGGAAGAACATGATCTCATTCATGGATGAGCGGGCACGCAGGACACTTAAATGCCAACACAAAGGCATTCACAAGGACACAGGGCACTTTACACAAACCTCACTCCATGTACAAATACAGAGGAATGTGCAAAAGCACGCCCACTCATGCATACACATCTGCAAACATGATGAAATGCGCACAGTGATGCTGCTGTTCCACTGAGCAAAGTGTGATTGGAAGCACTGTTAGCCGTTGACTTGTTTGTAGTGTCACATTGTTACTGTGTGTATAGATTTATTCTCTCTTAAAGGAGAAAAACCGATTCATCATCGTGTTACAGCACCACTAATCCCCTCTCTTTCTTTCTTATCTCTATTTTTCTCTTTCACCTTTTATTGTGTTTTTTTTCCCACTGGAGGGAAAAGTAGGTTATACATTCTTTGTCTTTCCCCTTCCATTTTTATCCAGTTCAATTTCATGCCCCGGTTTTCCAAATCTGCTCTGTTAGATTCCTCAAAAACCAGCAGCAGTGGAAGTGCTGGCTGTTTTATGTCTGACTGTGTAGCTATCGTTCTGGTTTTTCCTTCTCCACCCCCCCTCTCTGTCCTGTTACATCATTTGCATGTCATGGTGGATTTTGCCCCATCTCACTAACCACAGGGTCATTCGGAGGCTGGACCCGGGCGTGGCTCAGGACTACACATGGAATAAACTGGATGGTCCTGCTACAATCTCTTTTCTTTTCCCAGGAAAAACGATTACGTATATCTGAGTGTTTGAGCAGTAGTCAGGTGTATCTATGTCCAGCCCACCTGTTCGATGGTGAACTTAAAGAACCTGAAGATTATGTGTACAAAGCGCAGACAACCTCTCCAAACATCATTATAGTTATTAGAAGTTATTATGATCCTGAAATGAAATCAAACCCAGTCTCTGATACTATTAATAATCAGGACTGTCTCTGCTACAGACGCTTCAGCACTGTACATCCTGTAATTACCTCTCTATAGTCGTTAGTGGCAGAGTCAGCCATTGCAGCTTTTGCCCTCATATGCATGAGTAATTCGCATGAAGCGATGCAGCATGTAATCCACAGATATTATCTTTACATCATACTGATATCAGCTTCACTGTTGCACATGACCTAGAAATTACCTGGTGTTTTAACTCCTCCAGTTTGTACAGAACGCACAAGACTGAAACTGTGACCCTGATTGATGTAGACACAGTATACCTGTCTCCTGTTGTTATGGTAAGTAAAGCTCTCTGCTGGTGTTCAGCTACATACTGACTGTACAGACGTGACAGTGGCATCAATCGACTCATGAGGCTCCCAGCGAAAAGAAAACAAATAAGAGTTTATTGCTGCTGTGATCAGACATGAACGCCTCAATCGACACATCAGAATGCAAAGCACCGTTTGAACTACGGACCACTGCAGCTCTGAGCACAGGCGTTTGGCCTCTTTATTAATTTCACTTCCAGAAACAATGGTAGTGTCTAAAGCCTCCAAAGAAGTAAATATGAGTGTAAATGACCTGTCAGCCCTGTGATTGGTCGAGCTGTAGCTAGTGGAAGGATGGATGGATGTTTCATTACATTTTGCCAAACTGCCACTGCTATCACTGTATTATCTCAACACTTAGGAAAACAAGGCTGAATTATGGATGTTTAGTCACACTGGAGAGAAGGGTAGTCAAGTATATGTATCACGTCAGTGTGTTCAGTTATGAGAAGGAGAGTGGATTTCTATGCCAATTGTAGCTATTTGGCTATTCGGCCTCAAAGTGCTTTTGCTCTCTCAGTGTTCATCACTGCAGCTCAAACAGAGCAGGACATACCCTCACATAGTGACTGCATCACAGTTTGAAAACTCTTGCTTTCACATAATGTACTGAAAAATGAATTAAAAAGTCAGTGTTTTGATTTTTTAGGAAGAGTCCTGGTTTTCTTGGTAAATGTATGAGTAATTATTTTTTAAAATCATGGGAAATCCCTCCAGCTTAGAGAAGACAGTAACTACTGAACACTATACTGCTTTAATACACATCTTCCATTTCTTCATTCATCTGTTCAATAGTTTTGGATTCATTTCAGGCATCATGTCTCCTCTCACTTTGTTGCCTCTTATCTTTGCTTGATCATTTTCTGCAGAGGACTCGGGAGAGTGATGTCCACAGTCACACACAGAGAACAACAGATTTGGTCGGGCGGCCACCTGCGCAGATGTAAGGATGGAGGGTGGCGAGCTCGGACACACCCCTGTTGTGAACGCAGATTGGGCGTTGGCATTCGACGGAGATCTCAGAGGAGCTGAGCGGAGTATGGCAGTCCACCAGCTACGCAAGCAGGTCCCCTCAGGTGCCACTACTCACTGCCTGACTGAAAAATGGATCAAAGCTAAGAAGCAGAAATGACAACCACTGTTCCACCTAATCTCATTTCACAGGAATGGGGACTCCTGCCAAAACCACTAGATAGGTAACAGGAGGACATAAACACTCTCTCTCACTCTCTCTCTTTCTATATCTCTCGCTCCGTTCAGTCCATAACCAATCAGGTTGATGCAACAACTGCCTCGGGCCTGCCAGGAAAACGGTTCATGGAGCAGGCGCTCAGCTGCAGAGCTCGCTACAGAGCGAAAGGGATGAACTGGTTGAGGTGACGGAGTGAAAGTAAAAGGTGACAAATAGAACAAGGAGAGCGTTTGATGATGCAAATATCAAAATGGTGTAGTGATGCAATCCTGCGCTGGCTTTGCTCGGATTATCATCACCAACAGTTAGATGAGAGCTGCGATTGTGTCCCAGGCAGAATGGGAGCTGTGCAGACTGTGGTAAATTAGACTTTCGTACGGATATCACCAGCACAGATAGGTAGAGCAGATACAGCCTCTCTAATGTGCGCTGAAGAAAAAAACTTGTAGCTCCTTCCTCCATGAATAGAAGGGTTAGGGTTTTCTGTGTCTCAGCTCTGATTTCATCTCTGCTCTTGTGTTTATCAGATGTTTTTCCTCGTTTCTCTGTTTATCCGCCTTTGTCATTGCAGACTGAGGAACAGAAGTCGAGGGGTCGTCACTCAGACACATATGCTCCCATGGCAGCCAGTGTCACAGCAACCGACCCCCCCCCCTTCCACCGTGGTGCCCACCCTGCCATCTGTCTCATTAACCTGGGTTAGCAGCACTCTGGCCTAGATCATGTGTGTAGGACTGTGTGAAAACAAAGAGCAAATATGGATATTCCAGTGATGTAAAGAGAAGATGGAAGCCCAAAAAAATCGCAGGGCAAAAACTTCAGAGAGGAGAGACTGACTGAGGGAGAGAGAGAGCGAGAGAGAGAGCGAGAGGCAAAAGCATTGATCCATGTCTGTGCAACTAGGCGTGAATGTGAGAGTTTTCTTTTGGGGCTGGTGTGAGGTCAAGGTTCCTCTGGATGATGGAGGCATAGTTCAGTTTAATGTCAGTTCGACAACACAGCTGAGGATGTGAGGACAGGTGAACATGTGCATGGCGGCTGAAATATGCTACAGCTCTGAGGACACAGATCGGGCCTGTACAAAGTTTCTAGGCTGTGACCTTTCACTCAAGACCTGTAGGCGCTATTCTTATAATGTATTCCCTCAACAACTAACCATACAGTGACAAATTCAGGCATAATTCAAGATGGTTTTAAAAGTCTCATATGGGTAGAGGTCAATGGTCTTGATTGTAAATCAGGACTAGGTTCAATATTAATACTGTGAAAGTATCAGGGCCTCGGTCCAGAGATAAATACACACAGCCTCAATTCAAAGACTGAGCCAGAAACGTATTCAGAAGCTTTGTGATGAACAAAGCACTGAGCGCTTTAAGCCACACCCACCTGGGCTCACCATCCAGATTTACAGGATTTGGTTTCTCTGAGTGTTTTACCTGAAATCTGTGAAATATTTATTGGATCACTGAGAAAACAGTCAGTCAATCAGAAGGCTTAGCATGATTGATTTTCTTATTGACCTGTTACTCTAGGAAGAAGCCTTAGAGGGTATGTAAATCTACACTGACGTGTTTCTTTATTTCTTAGAACCACAAATTTATCTTTTAATGGATAAATACTTCAAATAAAACACCACAGAAATGTAAAATAGTTTGTGCTGTGCTGACCATAAGGAGAACTTGCAGGTGCTAATTGCTAAACTAAGGCTAAATGTTGGTTGCTTATGAGTTTGTAAGTATTGGATTTATTAATGATAGTAAATAATTTAGTAATGGTTTAAAGATCAGTTATAAAATACTGATAGGAAGTTGTTCTTGTGATTGACAGATGTGTACTGATAAAGCATGAGTAAATTATTTATTGACATTAAACAGACATGGGTTGGACCCTGATGGGCAGTAGGAGTATAAATAAACCAAGTGTAGTCTTCTTCTGCAGTAGATGAATGCCCTTGAATGTCGCACAGGCTTCACCTGTAGTTCAACTTGATGAGTCAGAACAAAGCTGAAGGCTGACATTTTTTTCCTATTTATAAAGCTAAGTATTCATCTCTCAGTGCGTGTGCCTTTCATCTCAGTATGAGTTCAGTCACATAAAAGACTTCTACTCTTCATCTGAAGTAAAAGGCAGGAAGTGAGAATTTTCCCCCTGTGCACTTAAAGTCTGTTTGATTCTTAATCAAGCCACAGATTGTGGAGCAGACAAGTGGTGAAGCCACAGTTCACAGGTAACATGTTAACTAGGAGCTGAGACAAACACAGGTGTGAGGAGAGGTCAGAAAGGGTAAGGCTTCAAAAAAAAAAAAAAAAGTTGGAAATGGTAGAGGAGGTGTCGATGAAAGTAAAGGCAGAGAGAGGAGCAGTGATGAATAGAACATGAAGGTAAAAAAGGTAACTGTGGTTGAAATGCAGTGGTGCGAGGAGAGGGGGGAGGTAGTGGAGAAAGGACAAGCGGCAGAAGTTAAGAAAGAGAGGGAGGAAGACAAAAAACCACACAGGATCAGAGGAAGGATTTACAGAGGAGCGTGAACACACACTTGCACACACACTGTCAGGTTGAATCTGTGCTAGATAAGTTAATTCATCCCAGACTTAACTGGCTTACAGGCTCCATTAGGCAACCTTTCAAGATGTCCTCAAAATGAACCAAACTCCAGTGTGTTTTCTGGAAAAAAAAACATTGAGCGTTACTGCAGCTGCCTGGAGGTAGCTACAATCTGACAGCAGCTACTCCACCAGCCCTCATCTATCAGCCTAATAACCAGACAGGTTGATTTTCAATTCATTTGTTTTCCTCTGTAAACAAAAATATGATGATGTGTGGTCTTATGAGACTGTCCTCCTGTAAACAATGAACCCATAGGTCCTCTGTACAGCAGGTTATTTTTTTGCATTTTGTTGCTAGGCATCTAATGGTTGGAGTAATTTCCTTTGACTTGAGCAAAAGGAGCAGTCTGGTGAGGTAGTATAAATACAGACAAAGCTCACTGTAGCAGGAGGTGGAGGTAGAGGGACGAGTCAATACACAGGTCTTAGACAAAGAGTCGTAGTGTTTTTGATTCCCATATTAAAGTAGCAGTTGGCAATGACCGCTATGCTGCTCTTGGTACAGTGGGTTGATTATTGTGGTAACCATGACAACCAAGGACCAGTACACGTTACACTCATGGGTCCATGGTTCCACTGTAGCCGAGGTTTAAGGCTGAAATGTGGAACTTGCTGCTGATGCGTCTGTGAATTTGTGATGAACACATATTGTTTTTTGTTCCAAAAGTTTGTCCTGTCATTATGTTTTGTTTCTGTGAGTGATAAAATTCAAATAACTGCAATGTTTAATCCGTTACACAAAATAATCACACAGTCAAAGTGAATAGGCTAAATGAATGGATTTCTTTGTGCTTCTCACATTCTCTCGGAGCCTTTTAAAGTTACAGCAAGTTGTTGGAGGTAAATCTGCCACAATTATTTCTGTAAATAGAAAGCTTGGCAGGCACAGTAAGAAGAACTAAAGGGTCCAAGATGTTCACTGGGTAGGTAGCCAGTGAGGGATCCACTCATAATTCAGTACTCTGAGTACTCAGAAGTCTGAGAAACGACTGGATTCAGGACACTTTACAGATTGTGTTGTAAAACTCTGTGAAGCAAATTAGTCAGTTGGGGTTTTTGGGATAAGAGATTGAAATAAGATCTGCTATTAACACTGACGCATCGCATTTTCACAGTTAATTTGGCAACATAAAATTATCAGTAAATACACTAGTCCTGATTTCTTTCAACTTTTACATCTCTTAAAGAGGCTGGTTTGTAACAAATGGCTAAACGACACTACAGACGTTGACATGGTGATGAAAACTAATCTACTCACCAGGTACAGCCTGCTTGTGCTTATACACGTGCTTATAACTATTACTCACTTCAAGGTTGGTGGGGATGTTCACATCATGCAGTTGTCACACAGTTAGTCTAACTTCTTAAGTGTGGTGACTGTACTCAGGCTTCAAAAATCCTAAAAATTTTGTTTGATGTCTGTTATTTTCTGCAGTAACCCAAAAGTCCATGAAAAAATCCAACTGGCTTTATGTGGAGGGAACCAGGGTGACGCTGACATCTGAGTTGGCTGTCATTCTTGTTACACTGTTTAACACGAATACTTCAGCTGTTAAAAATATCTACCTTCACTGATAGAAATGGGATAGACAAAATATTACCAAAGCTTCAAATATCTTCCCACTTTAGCTGTGCTCTATTGCATCCAGTGCGATACGGGGCAGGACTGGAATGTCCACCAACTGTACTGACTGGGAGGATTATATCCAGTGAAGCAGAAGCTTTACAAAGACTCAAATACACACATATTACACCAAATGTTACTAACAGAGTGCGGTGGGAGGATGTCAGGTCCCTCATCTCTGTTTCAGTCTCCAAGCAGAGAATTGGCTTCTTGTGCTGAGGCTTGTAAAAATGATTGATGATTCTAATTAGATCTTTGGACCCCTACTGGGAGCGGACAGAGAGCTAGAGTGCCCTCTGTTGGGCTTGGAGGACTCTGGCCCTGACCCAAATATACTGGTGGCTGATTACCCACAGTGCCTCAGCCAGACAGGGTCTCTTTATTTATACTGTTACTATATATATATATATATAAAATCAAGTCCCGGCTGTACAATAATGAAAATACAATGTCCTTCCCCTGGATTCAGTGCTATTAAAAAGGTGTTAGAAATGAAAAGACAGTTAAATTATTCAAAACCCAACGGCACAAAAATGGTTGCTTGGCAACAAAAATGCTACAACAGACCCAAAACGATGATCTAAAACCACATAAAAGGTCACAGTTCTCTTTGTATTAAAGGCGACCTGGCTCTTGCGCTGTGTAGCTGGCTCATTGTGGAGCGCGAGGCTCTGATTTGCTACTCACTGGACAGGAAGAGATAGAACTCCTCTGAAAACCAGTGGCAAATGGCAAAGCACATTCGCACCAGACTGGTTCCGTCACA
The DNA here is from genome assembly GCA_900303245.1 of Selene dorsalis. NCBI lineage: Eukaryota > Metazoa > Chordata > Actinopteri > Carangiformes > Carangidae > Selene > Selene dorsalis. Next base: position 8,696 of record OMNW01034026.1, read on the forward strand.
GGGAGTTACTGCTGTGATTTACCTTACTGCTTGTTACACACACCAAGGCCTCTGTCAGGACAGGTTAGAGCAGACTAGCTGGTGTAAGTAATGTGCTCTGACCCAGATCAAAGTATCCCAAAGTAATTTATCCTCAGCCAGAGCAGCTTTAAAGGTCTGCTGGCTTTGGTCTTGTGAGCATAGCTGGGTGCTAAAGAGTGCAACTCCTGCATATATCAGCAATGTTATTAGAATTACAAAGTGATGGTGCGGGTTACTTTTCCTTTTTTTTTTAAACTGTAAGAGCCTACACACACAGCAAAAATATTATAGTGTAATGTGGAAAGAAGGAGTCATATATTTCATTTCATTAAAAGGCAAGACCATCCCATGTCAAGACAATATTTGACATGGTATGGTCTTGCCTTTTATATGAGAAAAGAGCTGCAAAATAAACCATCACGTTTCTAAAAGTGCAGTGTTTGTCCATGTCCTCTGATCTGACAGGTGTTTTGCTAACAGGACATCACTTGAGAGTGACTTTCAAAACTGTTACATATCCCCAATAAATCCTATTTGTCTCTCCTGCTGAATGTGGTGTCTTGCCTTGAGCAGGTGATGGTAACTGTGGCTTGACGAGAGCTTCAGCCATCAGTGTGTTTACTAGACAGGAGGTTACAGTCCATCTCCAGGGCAGATGGGAGGCTGCAGTGAGTCACTATTGGAAAGTGACAAAACAGATTTGAGAGTTAAGAGAAAAATTGCTGCATCACAAAAAGGCTAGGAGACCTTTGTTGTCATGGTTACCATAAATAAACACTTGGTTAAGGTTAGGGGATCATCAGGGTCATCCATCCACCAAGCCGTCATAGCCACTATGGCCACACGTCACTTTGGGGCACTTACTGAGATAACTGATGCTGACAGCTTTAACCACAAATTTAAAGAATAAAATAGAAAAACTAAAGGTAAGATAAAAACACCCCCCCGACAATATTAGTGTACCCTTTTTTCAATTAAAAGAAGATTTCCTGACTCCCCTCCTCTCGCTAATAATTTTCACACAGTCCCTAAATCGACACACTTGCAGTTATTCAGACCCAAATGGAGAAACTTTATAATAAATACTTAATATTACTTAATATTTTTCACCTCTTGAATCACAACTCCTGCACAATGTTTTGGCCTATCTCAGGTGTAAACATAATTTAACTTAACTGAACAGAGTTCCAGTCTGTACTGTTCGCTGTGGATCCGCATCACAACCCGCAACCTTCCTCCTCCATCACCGACTGCATGCAAACCGGATTTGTGTCTGTTTGTGCTGCTGTAAGATAAGTCCCGTCTTTGCTGTGTTTTTATTTTCCTGTGCATGTAATCAGGTCCGGTTATTTGTCAGATTTGTATTGTGGTTGTAGGCTGGTTCTGTCTGTGGTGCTCTCCGTGTGTGTGTGTGTTTTTCTTTGGTGGTCTGTTGGGGATGGGAGCTGTTCAGATTTGTGTCTGTGCTCAGAGTCAGTGCCAGGTGTTATGCATTTCATGCTCACTGCCTTCCGTCTCACTTGGGGCTCAACAGCTAACCTCTCACACTCACACATATGCACACACATGAACACGCAGAAAAAACAATACATGCCCCCTTTCAAACTGCCAGCCTTTGTGCTCATTGTCTCTTTTCTCACCTTTCATCTCAAGTTTTTCTTTTTCCGACAGCATCTGCTGCCTGACATTATGGCTCCGGCTCCTCTTAAACTCTTTCTTTCTTTTTTCTTTCTGACTGTTCCCCTTTCTCTGCTTCTGTCTTTTTCTTTCTCTAGTGACCTGTCTGCCCATTCCCATTACACCTCTGTGTGGTCTGAGTTAATTTTGGTCTGTTTTTTTCTCCACAGACTCTTACACACACACGGACAAACATGCAAATACAGACACACACAGACACCTGCCTATCAATAAAGGAGGGGGTTACCTCCATGCAGCTTGCCAGTCTGTTCACTATGTGCGCGGTGCAGTTACGCACAACAGAGATGATTCATCATAAGACCACACAAACTAATAAAACCAAAAGAAGACGGATCAACATCAACATCCTCAGATAAACACGTCACCTCAACTTTGACAACTTCCTATTAAAGCTGTTTCATTTCTCTCTCTCTCTCTCCACATGCTTTTTCCATGCACCTCAGAGTGCCTCCCTCCATCTCTTGACCTTTAGTTCTGCACTTATAAATACACACAACTCTTACCGTGAGTGTGGGGATGGCTGTGACAAGCGAGTAGATGAGCACCGGGGGGATCTTGCTGGTGTCGTCCGGACCGGGGTAGGGCTTAGAGAAGGTCTTGTCGTAGCAGAAGAAGCCCTGGATGTGCACGGGGAAGGTGTCCGTGTACTCGAAGTAGTAAGCCAGCAGCACCGTCCCAGCCATGATCACCAGCTGGAAATAAAACATTATCCCTCCGTTAGGAAGCCAGAGGATGAGAGGTGAAGCAGAGGAGGGAGAGGTGGAGGTGGTAGAGGAGGAGGAGGAGGAGGAGAGGAAGAGGGGAGAATCAAGTCCCTATCCCCCTCAGCCACAGGGAAATACATAGGAAATACGAACTAAGAGAGAGACAGAGTGAGAGGTTCAGTGAGAGAGAGAGAGAGAGAGAGAGAGAGAGAGAGAGGGAGGGAGAGAGAGGGAGAGAGAGAGAGATGACAAGACAAGAGAGAAAAAAGGTAATCTGCAAGGAGGATTTTCTCTTCAAGAGAAAAACAAAAAAAAGAATAACAGAGGGCTCTGCAGCTCCACAAGCAGCAAAAACAAAGAATTGCTCAGGGAGTGAGAGAGAGAACGAGAGAGCAATAGAGCGAGAGAGAGCGAGAGAAGAGAGGGAGGGAGGTGGGAGGGAGAGAAAGGGGGAGCAGCCTTTATGCTGTTGGCACTCATGAAATCTACTACACTTGAGCTGTGGGTGTATTTGTGGATACTGTGTGTGTGTGTGTGTGGTAAGAGCAGGTGCTCTGGAGAGTAAAAACAGTTTCTGCAGACACGTGGTGCTCACCATCAGCTGATATCTTAGACAAAAAAGTAACATAACTAAAACATTTGTGCAAGTGGGTTTAAGTCAAGCAATGATCACTTTACAAAATGGTGTCGGCTGGAGCCTGCTGATTAAGAATCCAATAAATGAATCAATTAAAACCAAAAATGTTAGAAATCAGTATAGGGTATGTATTTAACTAAATTAAAACAAAATCAAACAGTTGCAGTTAATATTAATTTTCTTTAATTTTTTTTAATCAATTAAAAAAGAATTTCAAACGACTTTTTAAAAAGGCATTTGTATGGTTCATCTTTTGCTTCCTGCATTTAAAACATTTTTAATCCAGTTTATGATCAATAGACATTTCATGTTGTGCGTTCTTTAATTACATTCTTATATAGTGGTTTTCATCATTAGCAGCACAGTGTCTTTCATGAGCAGGACTTAAACTCACACATGAGTTCATTATAATCAATCATTGTCTAATCAGGCCTTACTGTTTTTTTTAAAGTGATTTTGTGGCATTTTTGCCTTTTTGTGCAGACAGGACAGTGAGAGATGGAAAAGCAGGGAGAAAGAATGAGGTATGGACATGCAGCAAAGATCAACTCAATCTGGCAGATCCTTGGGGCCTCCAAAGCACATGCGCCCCAATGGAACCTCATACTGGCATATTTTTCAATGACAACTATAAATCCCCTTTAAACACCCATAAAGACACAATATAGTTCACTGCTGTTGCACTGCAAGTCCCCTTGATGGAGGCCATAGTGCTGTACAGCATCTTTCCATTGCCTGCATGTGATGCATTCAGGGAACATAATTCTGTAAAATAATGTCTGATGCTGTCTGACACCCGATTATTTGATGGTCCTCAGATTCCTGTATGGCTACTGCTTACATGAAGTAATTGTTATTGCAAATCCAACATGTTTTACTTTTTAACCTGCAGTGGCCACTGTTACGTCAAGCTCAGGTCAGTCAGACGTTCTCCTGATACTGTCTGGTCACCTGAAGCTTTAGGTGGTAAACATGCGTTGACAAACAAATAGATGTGACAAGAACACACAGACTAAAAATCCAACACAGCACTATAGTTGAACCAAAACAATGAGCTGAAAGCCCCTAAAACACTGAATATCAAAACGTAGAATACAGAATCAGATCATTCTGCTTCGACAGTTTCAGCTCTTCATCTGCTGGCCTCTCGTCTACTCTGTGCTCTCACAAACAATATTTTAAAGGAGACATATTATGGCCCTTTTCCTCGAATTAAAATCTTTCCCAGGTGTCTTCAAGACATGTCTGTGACATGCTTCAGTCAAAATACCCCAAGGATCAAACATCACAGCTCTTTTCATCCGCTCAAAACAGCCCTGTTCAGAACGGCTGGTTTCAGTGCCCTGTCCCTTTAAATGCAAATGAACCACTGCTAGCCCCGCCCCTTCTACTGGTACCGGTACTCACAGGTAGGGTGGTATTATGCAAATTTGAAAACTAATGACATCATTGTATGACAACCGAGGGAACAGCTCCTAAAACCACATGGATTTCGACCTAGGAAGCAAATTTTTTGTCAGTTCTCACATTTGGGGGCCAGAAGGCAAGACAAACACCAAATACATGTTAAACAGGCTTCAAAAAGTGATATTTCGATGATGTGTCCCCTTTAATAGAGCGATATTTCAAACAAAGCTGCCTTGATTTCAATGTTTTTTTTCTGTTTCTGACAGTGAAAGTTTGAAACAGTGACTGAAATACAGACCCGTTATGACTACATCCAAACTGCTGCTAAAATCTTGATCTCACAAACACATGAAGACAAACTGTGCTGTGCAACACAATACATTTCTTATTCTGTCTTGCACAAAGCACACAGCCTCAGTCTGTGATCCACAGTGTTCAACTCCTACTGTATTTCCTCAACATGCATGCTGGTTACTCAAAAAGTGACCAGGGCTTTTATTAGAGACAGGCTTTCACCTCTAGCTATGTTTAATGGGTCCTACTGCTTATTTATGAAGCCTTGTTTTCAGTCGCTCATCTGTCATGTTAAAGTTACTGTATGGTAACAGTAACTCAACAAGTCTCAGACAGTGGACAGGGAACCTGTATCTCATATTCAGGCTTTTATTGCTGTGCTGCAGTAAACTTACCAGCTCACCGTAGTGGAATATAAAGGACAGATACACCAGGTTTGAGCCCAGTCTTATATGAAAAAGAAAAAGTCTGAGACAAAGCTGCTAAATTGCAGGCAAATCATTACAGAGCGCAACAACCAATGGGGAAACTGCTTCAGTGGGGGTTTTTCATTAGGATATTCCATCTGTCTCTCTCTCACATGTGTTGATACTTTCGAATGGACGCTACACGATGAAACTCAATTTACAATCTGCAGACAAATATTCTCCCGGACACATTAAGAACTGAATGAGGCAGTATGAAATGGGGCTGAGCTCTTCAGGACAGATAGGAGAGGTCACATCACTCTGACCAGAGATAGCTCTGACCACATCTGTAGCACCACCGCCAACATATGGCATGGATTACAACATACAGTAAATACACTGTATGTATGTGCAAACACCCACCAATGCGTATATAAAGAAACATCAATAAATGTCACATGTGCATGCTCTTATAGACACGGACAGGCATATAGAACATTACCTTTGTTTTCTTATTGGTCTGAAATCAGCCTTCATCTGTGCCTGCCCTGAGGGAGATGTGTGTTTTTACTCTTGGTGGTTGTCATGGTGAACAAATGGCCAAGGAATCAGGCTTTTAATATTTCTATATCTTTAGTGCTTCCACACAAAACTGTCTGTATATCAGGTTAGTATTACACATTCTGACTAGAAATCATATTCACAATTACTGCTTGTAATTATGTTTGTATATGGATCTGGATGTTGGATGTGGGGGGGTTACACACACACACACACACACACACACACACACACACACACCTGATGGGGCTCTTTGGTGGGTTCGCCTGGGGCGAGAGGGGGTGTTTGATATGTGTGACTCATGAAGCCTTCCCTTGTTTTTCTGTTTGATAACGTGGCGCTCCTCCCCTGCATTTACCCAGCGTATTGTGACCGTCTCTGACTCATGCCTGTGATTGCTAAACTGAAGGCGCACCAGTAATTCACAAGGCCGCTTTGGAAATGTGCAGAGTACTTATAGTTCGGCTGTTTACATGCCTCCTTAATTTGCACTGAAAGCCATGAAAAGGACAAGGAAAATTCAAGCATGCATTTGTGGAAGAGATATTTCCCCGGAGCTCCTGCACAGTCGCAGGTCAGGGGTTCATCTGGTTGAACTTTAACCAGCAAATGTCCAGCCGATGGTGAGTCATCTTCTGTGATTTTGGCTCTTCCTCATCACCTTATTTTACATCACACTAGGCAAAAAACAACTGCAAATGTCAAATCTTACCACACAGTAAGTCTGTGTGTATTCCAACACACACAATGTCTGCAGATTCACAAACTTACTGCTAAAACATAGTAATGGTACAGATCCAGCTGTTGGCATGTCGTTTTGCTGAACCTGTGATGTGGGTGACAGTAGCTTATTCACACCCTGACAACTTCCCTGCTCTCCCCTTTAGTGCTCCATCACACTCCTCTTCCCACTGCATATTCTTCTCTTCCCTTCCCTTTGTTCTTTCTCCACCTCATCAAAAAAAACGAGAACTGCCAATAATAGAAAAGGGGGACGGGCAAGAGAGTAAAGAACCCTCCTCACTCTGACCTATTTTAGCGTGGAGATGGAAGGGCAGATCAGTAGCACAAGAAGAAGTTGGGGCTCGTCAAGATGAAAGGTCACGTTAAGACAGGTCATGTTGGGAGCTGTCACAGAGAGGCGAGGCTGCTTGTTATGAGCGTGTGAAGAGTGAGGGGTGTCTTCCTCTATTCTCAACCTTCTGAGGATGTCATCATCTCCCTCAGAGTCTGCCTTCATATCAGCGCTTTGAAAATCAACTTTATTCCTGTCAGATTAGGGAGCCATTACCACACCTCGCCTCATTATGGGCTGACATAAAAGTGCCTCAGTTATTCCAGGTATCAGGGTATTTTGAACAAGCTCCAGTTCCTTCCACAGGCCGTGGATAAGTGGAACAAGTCAGACAGGAAATTAGCTTCTCATTGATTTCTGTGGGGCGGTATGAAAAGTGCTCATCAGAGATAAGAAGACAGCTTATCTGGTCTTCATGAGTGATCTATTATAAATGAAAAGACAATGGACATTAATTACATGCGTCTACTTTAAACTGAATTACCTTCCGTGGGGTAATTCAATTCAAGATACTTTACTGCATTGCAGAGAGAAAACGTTTTATTCTACTACACTACACTTGTTTGACAAGTTACAATTACTTATTAAATATGGCTCTGCATATTAATGCACTGAATATATGATTTTCAAAGCAAGCACCACAAATGTCACATTGTTCACTGCACTGTGGTAGGATAAAAAATGCATTTTTAGAGATCTGAGGCTTATGTCAGTGAGTCTAGATGTATAATACAGAGCTGCCAATGAATCTAACTTTATGTAGAGCAATAAAACTACATTTTCATGATGACAGTGAATCAACAGACCTTTACTTGGGTGTTTGTGTTCATGAGAATAAACACAAAAGTTGCACTTGAATGGAAGATCAAATCACGATAACACAACTATTTGTCATATTTTAGAGAATGTATCATCAAGACTCCTAATGGAAATGTCACGACCAGCCACAAAAAAAGTTAGGTTTTGTACGAATTTATCCAGTCGTTTTTTAACTGAATAAGTGAAAATGGAGGTACAGTCAATGGAAACAGATTTGGGTTCAACAAAATCTATCTGAAAGTTTGAATTACAAGAATACATTATGGATCTATAGTATATTGTACTACACTACGATCATTGTCTTATAGAATTGTTTTTGTAGTTAACGTCTTATTATACTCAGTTATTTCTTTGCATGAGTAATGTCACTTTTCATTGCTATTGTCATAAAGATATACTGGTTGCTGTTTTGCTCCATTGTTGTTTTTCATGTCATTGTTTTAATGTGCAGTTTGTTGTTCACTGGTTGGGTTTCTGTGCGTTATGTCTACTCTATGTGACTTGTAAATTTCTCTTAGGGTCTAATAAAGTTTGTCAACTGAAGTGAATAGATGAAAAGTCAGTACAGGTAGATCATCTGAATTTATCTTCTCGGGATGTTAATTGTCTTTTGAAATGAATGTGGATGTTGAAGATTTAAGATTGGACTGACGTTGGATGAAACCAGAGTAAGACTGTACTAAATGTCAGGATGACTCATATCCATCCACTGGTTGTTGCATTAACCAATCAAAAGACTCACTAACATTGTCATTTATAGAGGAAAGGTAGTTTGATATCAAAGATTAACAACATGTGCTTCATGTCAGGGAGTAACCTCTTATACTGGGAGATAGGACATTAACATTAACTAATCATTTCACACATGCAAAGTCAATATTGTCCACAGGAAACATGACATGATCAAAATCAAACATGAACAACCACCCGCTGACACCTATTTCACTGTTGTTTTACTGACACTGAATTCTTTCTTGATGTAAGAGGAACAATACAATTGTTGTGTGTTACTGTTTGTGTGTCCCATCACCACTAAGCCTCCGATGCCTCATGTAGTTCAGTGGGAAAATGGAGGAGAGACACTCATCAGCTCATCTCTTGTTAAGACCTCACACAAGACAAACTAAGTCAAGAAACTTTCCTTCACATTGTACATGATGTTTCTCTGAAAAGGCACAGCGTTCAGCAGGTACTCAGCCTCTGAGCACCATCACATCCCCAGTGGCACTCAATGATGATCTGCCCTTTTCTCAGATGGCTATCCTGTTTTACCTGTATGTATGACAATAGAAATGTCAGAGTGTGTCTTTCTTTAAAGCCTACTACCCTCGTTCCCTTCAAAGACCCAGCCTCTTCCCTTTTCCATCTCTCTCTATTATAACTTAACCTCCCCAAAATTTCAAACGAGCTCCTGTCTGTCTTCATTTCCCACTCTTCCCTCCAAACACATATCATTTCTCTTTACTTGGCTGAATTTGTATCTCTAAATTTTAACATCAGCGGCAGAGCCGACACTCTGGGCCCAGTCGTAATGACTGTGACGCCAAAAGGCAACGAGAGTTTACAGCTGCCGTGACATCAAGATGACTGAAAACATGGTGCATGTAGATGGAAAGCATTTTAAGGAACACTTTGGGACCAAGTCCAGGAACAGCAACTGCCAACAGCGTGTGAAGGACCCACCACAGTGAGCGCAGAGCTGCTCCTAAAAAATACGATCAGCCTCCCTCTCTCCTTCCCTCCCTGGATAAAAAAAACACGCTGTCCTTGCACAAGTACAGAACATAATCTTTTTCTTCAAAACAGGAACTGACAGCTTCACAACGTTAGCCATACTTGATGGACTGTATGAATACTTTATTAATGTGAAGGTCAGCTTCTATAATGGTGAGCATGTGTCTAATCATATAGAGCTGTTAATAGGGTTAAGTGCACTTGTGCCTTTTCCGCCCCTGGATTTGACTTGACTTAAGTACAAAAAAAAATGTCTTCATCATCCATGTGGAAATGTAGGAGAGTCAATTTTGACACTAAAACAAGGTAAAAGACTTGATAAACTAGCTGAGGGCACCGTCATTGCTTTGAGACAGACACAGTTCTGGTTGTAGTTCTGCCTCTGGATCCAGAACCATGTATGTAATGGTGCTTCCTGGTAAACCAACCCTTATTCACTCCAGTTTAAGCAAACCCAAGGTGGGAGGACGTTACTCCGCGGAAGTAAACACAACAGTCACCAAACATTTCATTTCCTCAGAAGACCACTGCAAATTCTTTTTTTCCATGTTGTCAGTCGCTGACTTCTCCTCCTTCCTGCTCGTCTTCACAGCCTAGAATATGTTGTAATATGTATATGAAATATAATATGCTAGAATGTGTCACGCTTCCCATAGAAGAACCAACTATTTTTTGGTTACGTTGAGAACCCTGCCAGAATGAAACCACTATCTGAGATTTTTGTATTGAAGATACATCAGTCTCTTGTTTTATTCTGAAATATCTTTCCTTCTGGGTCCACAGTCTGTTTTGCTACCTGTCCTTTAGGTTTCTCTCATTTGTGATTGTTGTCCCCAACGCTGATATATTTCACCTGTCTCAATTATCCTTCTTGGTTTTAGACCAAGAAGAAGCATCAAGTGGACTCCAATCTAACAGCTGGAAGATCTTGACTTTGCTGACAACCTAGTTCTCCTATCAACCAACCACAACAACATGCAGGCTAAAACTGACAGACTCAACAGCTTTGCCAAACAGGTTGGACTCAGCATTAACACCTCCAAAACTCAAGTGATGTGTGCAAACTCCACCCCCACAAGACCCATCCTTGTGAATGCGGGACCACTAGAGTATGTGGAAGACTGCACCTACCTGGGCAGCCTTATCAGTAAAGACAGTGGGACATCAAAAGACATAAAAGCAAGGCTGGGAAAGGCTCAAGGTGCCTTCTCCCAACTCCATTCCATCTGGAGGTCCAAGCAGTACAGCCTTAAAACAGAGATGCTTATATATAACAGCAATGTCAAGTCTGTCCTGGTATATGGTTCAGAGAGCTGGAGAGTGGTCGAAACAGACACTGGGAGACTGGAAGTGTTCCATAACTCATGCCTCCTGTGAATATGTCAGATCTTTTGGCCTAACAAAATCTCCAAGAATGAACTTTACAAGAAAACAAGGAGCTGGAGCATCACCAAGGAGATTACACACAGATGTCTGAGATGGCTAGGACATGTGCTGAGGATGGAGCAGGACCGCATCCCAAAGGTCGCCTTAAGATAGACACCACCAGGCAAGAGAAAACCTGGGAGACCCAAAATCACCTGGCGCAGAACTGTGACACAAGAGCTGGACCAGATGAAGCTGTCATGGGGAGAGGCCCAACATGCTGCCAAGGACCGAATGCAGTGGAGAGAGCTCGTTGAAGCCTTATGTCCCATCAGGGACGAAGAGAAGTAAGTAAGTATGTAATCATCCTTGCTTCTTTAAGCCTCTATCCACTTCCTGATTCCCTCAGCTGACCTGCAGCTGCAGAGTAATGCAGTGCTCTCTGTAGTTGAGGTTGTATGTAAGAATACGGCCACTATGACAGCGACTGAAAAATGTAGTGCCACAGGAAAATGCTGTTGTCATGGTGAGATAAACCACTGAAAATACTCCACATGAACATTTAATAGATGTTTGATTGTTTAGGTGGGTGTTTTTTAAAGTCTCTCTGTGCACACCATCACTCAGCTCTGGCTCTCAACTAACCGGGAGCACACAGATATCAATGTCCTGTAGGTAATGTACTGTCTATATATGGCTATACCTCACACAAGCCAATGTCATAAAACCCTTAATGCTCTGTCAAGTAAACAGCAATCATTCTGATTTTGGTGCATCAACATATTTTGAAACAGTAAAAATATGTTGTTTTCTATTAAAGGGAAGAAACATTTTGCAAAGGGACTTTTACATCCTTTCAAGGCCACTGCCATTGTCATTTAGAGGTATAGCTTAGTTTGTGCTGGAGGTACACTGCCCTCTTCCTGTGTGCTGCTATAATCAATCAAATAGATTTACCACAGAATGCGGCACTGTACTGCAGCTACAAGTCTGCCACCATGGGTAATTCCCCCTGATAATCATTATAAAGCTAAATAAAAAAAAGTATCTAGTTGATAATGAAGAGTAGACAGTGAATTGTTACATTTTGCACCTTTATGAGATAGTCCTCCACAAGATATGTAACAGCCACAGAGCTCTAACAAGGGTCAAAATATTGGCCTCTCTGTGTTGTTGTCTTTCTCCCTGGCTTCCTCTGGAGGTTCCTCTCATATCCCTTGATGCTGTTAAAGCACTGTTGCCTGAAAGAGCAGTTTTGTGTTTTACGGACGGAGGATTTAGAGCAGAAGGGCGATGAGGCACAGGGGTCCACTGTCAGACACATGCTGTCCATTAAGAGGACTGCCATCAACATACGCTACACTGCACCTGGTTGGCATGACAGGAGTCCTGGAGGAGGGAGAGGGAGCCCAGAGGAGGGAGGGAGGCAGGAGGGGATTGAAAAAGAATGAAAGATGACAGGGGGAGAAGAGAGGAAGGTGGTGGGAGTGAAGACAAGAAGGGATGGAAAAATAAAGCTGCAGAAGAAGCGAGAAAGAAAGGACAGATGGGTGTGGAGGGCAACTGTGTTGTAGAGTGGGGTGCTGGGTAACAGGTGCAAAGCTTGGGGTGGTGGCCCAAAAACTTTACCACCTCCTCCTCTTGTTCCATTTTCTTCCTCCTCGTGTCCTCTTTTGTCTACACAGGTTTCTGCTCCTCTCCATCTCACAGAGAGTCACAGTGTTGACAGCATCAAAGGTGATGGCTGTGATTCAGCTTGTTGAAATGTAAAACTAAATAAATACAATGTGTGTGTGATGGCCAGGGGCCTCTGTGTGCTGTCAGACAGGCTGTAGAGTGCTTATGAAAAGTTGAAAAATGTTGAACCACCTTATTTTCTGCTGTTCTGACCACTGTGTATGTGCATTAGCATATTTTTTGTATGCATTCAGTATTTTCAGGGCAGCACAGGCTTCGACAGCACTGGTTTGTGCCAGTTCAGGAACTTTAAACTAATACTGAACACTATGACTAACAATGTGAAAGGTTTTGCTTGTAGTGGCAAAATTACAAGGAATTAAAACCCAAATCTTTGACTCCGCTTAGCTTTTAAAAGCTATAGAGTGAGTTTCAGCTCATTGTTGAGCTGTCTGGTCATTTACTTCACTGCTCTGATTCCCTCTTACCGCTGTCACAGTGTTGCTTTCAGTTTTAGCAGGCAACTATTTTCAGCAAAAATCCACTGTACAGTACTCAGACATAATAGTGAATCAGTTAGCAGTTAATGAACCAGATATTTTCCTCAGGACCTGGTGGGGACCAGAAACAGTGCTGGACTTGCATTCAGCAGACACAGCAGTAAAAACAATGAGTGAAGAAATACTAATATCAGTACATAACTACTGAATGTCTTATAAATACACAAGTTTATCATTAGGTTCGTGCTAACAAATTCATCATATCAACTTTGCTGCTTTTTGTGGTAGGTTCAACAGTTGTTTTTGTACTTCAATCAAATTAATTCTTTGCATGTTTAACCTCTGAACTACAGCGCAGGATGAAGTTCCAGGGCGTGTCAGATTTTCTGTTGTGTTAAGCTGAGCCAACCAACTAAATAAAATGTGACTCCCAATGTGACTTTCAATGGTTCACATGTGTATGACTATGTGGCAAACCCCTTGCAGCTCCTCCACATTGTCCTACGCTGCAGTGGACTCTGCTGAACCTTTTGACAACCATCAGCTATAAAGTTATCCAGTGATAAGGTGGACAGGTGCTATAGTACATGCCATGACAAACTGCAATTTTTTTTTTGAATGCATCTGCTTTCCTCTGCTACATATTCTGGAAAAAAACATGCTTGATCTTCTAAGACTGTGACCTTGTATTGTTTTTTTCTTGTTTGTTTTGTTGGAGTTGGAGTCAGTTTCCTTAGGTTTAAAGCCAAAAACCTCCTACCTACCAACACAGTGCTGGTGCAACCACCATCAACCACCCACAGATTGTACTCCTACTCCCATATTCCACTTCCTTTGTCTCTTCCATACCCTTCATTAAAGGTCCCATGTTGTATAACAAGTCGAGGTCCATGTACTGTTTGATTATAAAGCAGCTCTAGGTTTTAATACTGTGAAAGTATCAAAAGGCTCAGTGCACGAAACACACACAGCGTGTATTCAGACACTGAAACATGTAATCATATACTTCATACCTTTGTGATGTCACAATAATAATTTAGCATTCTTAAATCAGAGTTAGAGGAGAGGTTTAGAGACAGACATAAAACATCCCAGGGAGCTGTAAAACTATAATGAGATGGTTTTTCATTACAACAAACAAATCTTATCATGGTTATGAAAACTACAAATAAAACACAGAGAAGAGTTAAGTTATGGGACCTTTAAACAAACAACAAAGTCTTGACAAAGCTCTACAAACAGGAAGATTTCTGTCATCCTAATGTGGGTTATTTTGTGTGAACTGGAAACTGACAGGCAGTCAGTGCTAATTACAGCTGCGCAGCAGGAGTTGGAATAGCTCACTGGTCTGCACTGATCTCTAATCTGTCATTCTAAATACAGCAGGAGCTCCCTGTTGAGCCTCCTGCTTCAGTTGGCAGCCTCCTTGCTGGGTCTGAGGCCACGTCCTGTGCTCTCCAACCTCTGGCCTCTTTTAGGCCCTGGTCTACAGAGAATTTGAAAGTTTTTCCCCACTTAAACTCTCACATTTAAATGAATGAGCCAATCAGACACCTGTACTCTGTGCTTGTAGATGATGATCTAGAACTAGATCCATGCCTGGATCTAGTTCTAGATCACTCAAATGCTAAAAGTCAAATATCTGTGCAGCTGCATTAAGACCCTCCATCAATGCTTAAAACCTATGTAATCACTTGACAACTTTGAAAAGAAGAGAAAAGAACAAGTAATTGACTTCAAGCCCTTTTTGAGAGTAAATGATTGAGCAGCCTTCATTGATCTGTGCACACTAGGTTCTCATTGATTTAGTCTTAATGCATGTGATCTGCTCAGTGTGGCTCCTGGAAGGCCATTGGTTTATCAATATTTGATTCATGCTGACGCAATTTAATGCTTTTGTTTTGTCTTAGATCACAGCACAGAATGTCTGATGTTAGAGTCATTAACCTTTTTATATTACTGAAGAGATACATCCCATGTTGTTAATGGTGTTATTTCTGGTTCACCATCCTCCCTCTTTAGATTTTTTGAACCATGTAGATGCGTAAAAGGACATTTGATTGAATTTGTACAGTGATTTGGATGGAAAACAAACATGTTACCATTCTTTGAAAACTGCTCCTTCTTTCCACATTTCTTCTCTACAACTCTTTTAGCATGCGCTGCCACTCTCTATATTGATATCTTGTTCAAATGATGACAAACAACTACATTAAAACAATAATGTTTGGAGCTGGCTTGCACAGCCAATCCATACAAGTGCTCTGACAGCACAGCATGATAAATAGGCTTGGGAAACTGAATAAATGGTTTCCACATGAAAATGACCCTGAAAGGGTTGTCAGTTGTTTTATAGAGAATGAAAACAAGAGGAAGCTAGGAGAGTATTTCATAGACGATAAAAGTTCAGATGGGGTACTTAAGGGTGAAAAATGTAAAGGAATGGTGGTGGGAAAGAGAAGTGGAGCCAGTAATGCATTCACAGAGACGCTGAGTCCCAGCAGCAGGAGAAAGAGAAGAAAGAAGGTTGGGAAGAGGAGGTGTTGAGGGAGCGAGTGAGAGGGTGGGAGGATGATGGGAGCAGGATGAGATGGGGTGACTGAATAAAAGGGAAGAAAGAGGAGGAAGCCCAGCAGTGGAGAGGGCTGCTGCAAGAGTTTGGGTGCGTTGCATTTCTCTGACTGAGTATGTGTTCATGGGCAGGGGAGGTAAAAACAGACACACCGAGAGCAGGGGAGAAAAGAAGAGTGGGAGCTTTTGTGCTGTATTTATTTGAAAAAGCGGCTGAAGGGAAAGGAGTGTCCGAAGGGAGCTGGAGGAAAGAGATGAGAGGAGCGCTGCTTTAATCATCCTCCAGTCCGGTCCTCGTTCCTCGTCGTTCTAAAAACACCTCTCATGTTGCTCTCATTTCATTTCCTGCCAGCCGTCATGTGTGCTGCTGCACAATGGTCTTTCAACAGATGATACAATATAATAACGATACAAGCAGAGACACTGCTGGGGATCCACCTCTCTGCATGTCTTCAATGCGCTCGGATACACACCCCTGCAGTGCATGCAGCACCATGGGGGGACCCTGTGCATGCACATTACAGAGATTACACTGCAGCAAAACAGCTATTACTGGCCCACTACCTGCCCCGAGCTCCAAACTCCTTTGTCTGCCAAGTCATACAGTGTGCAATCTGTGTATTACTCATTCCCCATGAATAAGTAATGTCGGAGAAGTAGCCAGAGTACAGAGCAGCGGTTAAGGAAGCAGGGTTTGGCTGATGTTTTTTGTTGATGATGAATTGTCTGAATGTTGTTTTTTTCTCAGCTAAAGATGGATGAAGCCGACATCTTAAAGGATGAATGTGTTGATGCTCCTGATTTTTTTTCCTTCCTTCAGAATCCACGAAAAACAAACCGAAAAAGACAACAACAATGAATCAATCCTACCAACAACTATTGGCTATGTTTTTAAAGCCTGCTCTGATTCATGCAGCTGTTTCATTGTCACCAAACTATTAAAAACCACAGGAATATAACACACCACTGCACTGGCAAATATGTTCCTTCATTACCAAGAAGACAGGCACTCTAGTTTACTCTGACACACATACATGTCCTGCTGCCTTAACCACCAACTGACTCGCCAAACATGTATCAGTCCACATCTGAATATATGGTCCCTTCCAAATGATTAGTGTGGTCTGGGACACCTTCACATCACACACTATTACTTGACCCATTGTTAATATATAGAAAATGTGGATCAGTGCAACTAATTGACTTGGTGCTGAGAGCCACAGAGAGAGTGGAGAGGTGAGAAAGTGTGAGAGAAAGAGACTTTAGTATTGTTGAGAAAAGTATAGACTAGGAAGGTCTTAATTAATCAGTGAGCTTTCAGTGGTTCATTTAGCTTTAGACCTAATTGTCTTCCATGGAAAACAAACAAACAAGAAAGGCACCTAGGGGTCCTTCCAGGAGAGTCTGTGAGTTTACTACTGAGAAGTGTGAAGGAAGAAACTCTGTAACACACAATTCACAGTGTAATCATAATAGATGGTCTACCGGCTTGTTTATTGTCACCTTCACACAACTGCAAACAATTCATACTGGGAGAGAAAAGTGTTGTTTTTTGCAACATGTCATCACAATTTCACTGCCGTTCAGTTCTCTCTACGTGTAGTACTGATGTAAAACATTTTGTCACTCAGTTTCAGTAAAACCGCCACACTGGCAGACAAAGTTCTGTATTTACCAGCCGACTGGGTAGTTATGTAGATGCAAAGTTGAGAGAAGAAAAGATATTTTCAGGTGACACTATAAAAAAGAGTGAGATGAAAACCTACAGTGTTTGTTGATAGAGGGTATTATACTGAGGAAGGAGAAGGACACGTTACTTGTTTCTCATCAGAGTGCAGGTCTGACAGTCTCAGACTTGTTCTGCATCAGAGCATCAATTTGAAGCTGCCACACAGCATCATACAGTTGGTCCTGGTTATGATGTTTACCAGCTGGAAACCAAAGAAAAATCTGCTCCTGTCACATCTAATATAAACTGCTTGATCACACCTCAGACACACTGTAAAATGCATGTGTTCTGAGCTCCATGTTTGTCTTTTTTTCCAAGTGGATGCGCATTTACCCACCATATCCTTATGAGTACGTTTGTGTATCTACCACCAACATCTGTATGCTCAGCCCACTGGATGTGTGACAGATTGTGCTGGGAGGGGGCTTTGTCAGACTGGGAAGACTTCCTGTGGCAGGTGTGAAACTACCAGAGTGTTACCAACCATTAAACACACTGGCCTATTTATAGAGACAGAGGAGGCACCGAAAGAAGCCGATGTGTTCGCCGTCTGATCTCTGCATGTTGCTCAGGTGTTAATGAGGCCTGTGAGCCTGTGTGTGTGTGTGTGTGCATCTCTGACGGAAACACTTGGGAGACAGATTCCACTTTTTTCAAAGGGAACTGAGTGAGAACATGAGCCATGATGTAGTGTCTGACCCCCTATTGATAGATAAAGATCAGAAGTATATGAAACCCTCAAATGCTCCAAAAAAGTCGACGACAGTAGAACTGTTTCTACTGAGGGAGCTTCAGCTGTGTTACAACAGTGCCCTCTAGTGGTCAAACTGCATTAACTCTTGTTCACCACTCTGCTTTATTTTCCTAAATTATATCAGAGTAATCTGAACATCAAATTCAAGTCCATGTCGGCTTCGGTAAAAATGACACTGTGGACCACTATGGAAAGGAAAACAGAAGTAGCAGAAGCCCATTGTTTTTTTTTCTCAACTAGAAATAAATGTTTTCATAATCCTGGCCTCCTATCAGTAAGATTAATGCATGACATCAGTCCACAGCTTTCATGTTGACAAGATATACCTCAGGGAGCAGCAGGATTAAGATGCTGGCAGCTCATATGTGGTTTCATTTAGATAATGACAATGGAACAGATCACACCCACACTAAACCAATTAGAGAGCACTTGAAGCAATCTGCATCACGGGAGATTGAGTGTTTGAGATATCTTGAAGATCACTGCAACTCTGTGTTGAAAAACCAACTAGATTTGACCGCTCCCCCAGCTCAGAGTAAAGCTCCCCGCCACTCACACTGACACTGTTAATTGAATTTAATGTGACTGCATGCCAGTCATTGGGATGGAGACAGGGTGAATGTTTTTTATTTCATAAAACTAGAGGAAGCTGCCCCCGTCAATCAGATCTGCCATTTGAGCCAAGATAAGCTGCCTCCATCATTAGTCTGTTGACTTGCTTTCATTGTGCTATTTTGTTCTTTTGATGTTTTGAGTCTTGATTGTACTTGATGTTTAACAGCACTTAATACATTTGATATGATATGACAAAAATGTTAATGATTATAACTTCAAGAATCTCTTCGGCAGTAGTATGTAGTACTAGTAAGTAGTAAGTATGCCCCTCAAAAATAAAAATCTAAAATGTCTTAAAATGTTAATTCCAAGACCAGCCTGAATTTATGCCAAATTGTAATACAGGTCAAAAGGTCACATTAAACAGCCCCCAGGGTGTCACATGACCATGGCAGCAGCCTGCCTGCAGAGAGAGAGGAGCAGTAAAAAGTGTTTACAGTGGTGGAATGGGGCTTTATGTTCGCCCCTCCACTGGTCTGGATAAGTGTCTAATCAGAGACTCCTCACAAATGAAAGCTGCATTCTTCATTACAACTCTTCACTGAAGCACACTAAGATAAGCTGTAAACCGAAATTACTTTTAAACTGCAAATTTGCCAGCATGTCCCCAGATGGCAGAGAACAAACGCATAAGGGCGAAGGAGACAGCAGCAAACAGAAAATTATCAACAATATGTAAATAAAATGTGCTGGGGTGAGAATGACTCACTCGTTTTTGTTCCCCCGGTGAAAACGGTTAAAGAATTCATTTTATTGTATCATCACTCGTGACACAATTGGATTAGACGCAGAGGGGAGATGATGACATAGATTTGTAGGCAATAAAACAGGATTAAACAGAAATTAACCAGAGGTGGTGTTGATGCCTGTGTAGCTGTGAATGACTGGGTGAGGCCCTTGCCAAAGTCAGAGACAAAAGACAAGCAGCAGCAGGGGAATCACACAGAGAAATGGGAAATGACGGAGCAAAATGGAAGGGACGGAGGAGACACACAGGACAAGATGGCTGAGTGGGTAGCACTGATAGAAAAGGTTGTGACTTGTGATTAGGGCAGGGAGGATGAAAGGAGTCAGAAGAAAGAGAGCAGAGACAGAGAATGAGTCTGGCTGATTGGTTTCCATGGTAACTGCTGATGAGGTGTGGGGCTAAGTAAAAGAGCAGGTCCGTCTGGCTTGGTATGGATCAGTGTCACGTCTCATAAACACACACACACACAGAGCTGATGTTGTGCAGGGGGGGAGGGCTGATAGGCAGTACCACACCTTTCCACATCACAGGACAGGAATGAATCAGCTCTAGTTATTTACCTAAACATACAAGAACTGTTTAACATGTTGGAAAACGCACTAGCAGCTCACTGCCCCCTGTTTTCTTATGATGCTCTTTGTTAACCAGCTTTAGTGCCCAGACATAAAAGTGGGATCAATCTTCTTAACTCTAGGCAAGATCACAAAGGATCCCATTCCCCAAAATGTCTAACTATTCCTTTAATTTATTCTGCATCACTCTTCCTTCTATTGTTGGCCAGTGAGCAGCTACTCACAGTTTTCCCCATTGCCATTTTTGCAGCCGCTCCAGAACGCCTTATGGCCCCAAGCCTGTTTCTCTAATATTAATTTAGTAATAGTTCAGTGACGTTGCTCTGTGCAGTTCACAGCACAAGGTCAGTGGTTGCTCAGAATGTTGCAGACCATTAATCATCATTATTCATCATCTTCAAGTCTGTAGTTTATTTGTTTTAAATTTTTGTGTGTCTGTTTGCATGAAACAGACGCTGAGCCAACATACACACAAATAAAGGATGTATTCATGTGTCCATCAGAGACAGACAGAGCCATCCTGCTCATTCATATTAATAATTGTGGGCAGTTCACATTGGCCAGACACTGGATAGGTGGATGAATTCCTGGGAATCAGAGAATATGCAGAAATGTCCCAGAAATAACATCAGAATCCTTTTCGTTGTAGTGGTGGTGGCACCAAACACTGAAGTGCCTAACAGTCAATATAATAAGCTCATCTGGTTTAATGCAGTTGAGTGGCTCAAGGGTAAGCAGGGGTTGATTGATAGGGAGAAGCCCCAGGGTATGAATCTTAGATGGGAGACACACAGGTAAGACTGTGCATGTAACTTGGCTTCTCTGGATTGCCACAGTAGGTGTGATTATGGATGCATGTGTGGGCAACAGACTGACAACCAATCCAGGGAGTCTCCATGTGGACAAATGGTTGGATGACTGGCTGACTGAAAAGTATGAAAAAGGGTGTTGATGTAAGATAGCATTCATGACAAGCACTGAAGGGACTAATTGTACAGCCCGGAAGTATATTCTGACATTCTCAGAGTTAATATGAGAGACAGAACAACCAGCCTCCTCAGCAGAGAACCAGCAGGAGAAACCTGAGGAGAGGTCTATACACATCGACCTGAGGACCATCCAAAGCAGCAGGAGGAGGCTGCAGATCAGAACCTGACCACCAGACCAAAGACAAAGTCAGTGTGGAGGAGAGCCCACCACTTCCTGGGGATAAGGAAACAACAGAGGTGAAGAAGACCAGGGAGCCTTCATCAACCATGTCATCGAAACTGACTTTCTACTGAACAACATGAGAAGACTGATGTCTGAATGACATCACACCAATGCATGTCTTGACAGTGTATTTCCTGTATATTCTATCATACAGTCAGGTTCAGGTATGTAAACAGAGCTGTTTTTACTGAATAAAATTTATCTTTCACTTCAGTTTGAGTGTGATTTCCTGTGACGTCTCTTTGTTCATGTGAGGGACAAAAAACATACAAACTCTGAATTGAGTGCTTATTAAAAAAAAAAAACTTGTGGAAATAAAAGATTTTATGGAAGTTATACTGAGCAATAGGGGCTCTGTATAACTCTGATACAAAGGCATTGTCTGTTAACATATTCCACATTCAAGAGTTAGAAAACCATTGTTCTGCAAAAACTTTGATGCCTGAATGGAAATCATGCCGTAACAAAGCAGCAAGAATGAGAGAGAGAGAGAGAGAGAGAGGGACAGCTTGTGATGTTGCTCTCTGCTTAGCAACAGCATCAGTAATCAGATCGACTCCTCCAAACCCAGTTCAGACTGTGACTCAGTGCCCTGATTTTTCAACTTGCATCAACAAGAGGCCTGTTGCTGGATTTTATATAAATGGAGAATAATACATCAGTTCTCTTTATACCAGGGATTAAAATAAGTTTTTCCAATTCGTAGTAAATTAGGTTGTCCCCCCGCTGAGTGTCCCTTTTAATATTTTCACTTTACAGAAACATTACACATTGTAAAAACACTACAATATAATTATCGTCAGTGGCTGGAAGGGAGTTTTATGCTGTGGCATAATAAACAGTCTTAGTTCCCCATTCCTGCATGTAGCCCGACTATTGAATTAGTCACTAGAATGTACCATGTAACAAAAATGTTAACACAGAATTCAAATAAGGCTGCCTTCAATAAAAATCAGCTTCTAAATGCTGTAAGTTTTCCCTGCCTCCAAACATTTCTTGTCACGAAATGAAGTGGTGGCATGAGCTGCAGCTATTGTTACGTCTTCAGGACAGATGCCCCGAGGCTAGCAGGTTAGCATGCTAACATTTACTGTGTGTCCATCACCAGACCCACATTTGTGAGTAAATGACTTAAAGGTGGGGTTGGAGATCTATTTCTGGAGCATTTGAGTTACTTGAAATCCTCGTCACACTCCGATTGCAAACAATTAATTAAATGTTTTTTTCACAAAAATGAAAAAAGTCCGTCACCTGTGGGACGGACAATCCTGGAAAAATACCATCCAATCATCTTCAACACCACGTTCCAGTCAATTGGATCGTGATGTGTCAATCAAACTGCCAACTCTGTCCCTCCCTCCCTCCTCTGTGCACACCGCTCTTCGTGCACTAATCGTATGCATGCTCAGAGTCTTCAAAGAGTTATGTCACAGAAAAGACAACGGCAGTAATCCAGTGTAGCACACTGAAGTCCAGTAGGTGGTAATGTAGCTCTAAGCTGGATGCTGGATGGTTTATTATGATGTTAGGTGTTTTCTTCCACATGAATGAGCCATGAGAAAAAGCTGGTGGAAAGTTAGTGATGCTGTGCAGTGAAGGCAATACCCCCCTGGAGCGACACAATGTAATCCCAATGTGAGTGACGCGGCTTTCCACCATACTGTCGCAAGTAGTGGGGCTTCACCTAGATGTGACGCTGAACAAGTGTTGTGCGTTCCTGCGCTCTGGAACTGTGGCCTCAAAGAGAAGTCTGAGTAAAGGGGCTTGGACTTTTGAATTGTGTATTTTCAAAATGTGGCCTGCTCGAACTGTTTTTCCAGGATCTCCAACCCTTCCTTTACGTTTGATGTTGAACTCAAAACATTTTCTTTGGCCTGGTAGGAAAACAACTGTTGATACTACTGTTAGTTATGTATCAATAGCAGTACTTATAAATAGCTCCTTTAGGTGAAATCAGTCATACTCACTAAGCCCCTCCCCCAGATAGTGACCGTCAAATCACACCTTGGCAACCTCAAAAGGCATGCCAAGTCTGTTAAACTTTGATTTACGCTCCACCAGTTTAAGCCAACATTAATCAACATGTATTAGATCTCATCCTAAAAATAAAAGCTAAACATAATGTATATGAACAATGTAGTCAAAGAGTGTTTTGTTGGGGAGGTGTTAGCTCAGAGCAGGTGCCCCATATACAGAGGCTACAGTCCTCATTGCAGCAGCCCCAGTTCAGTTCCACCGGTGGCCTCTTTGCTGCATGTCATTCCCGCTCTCACTGTCTCTCTACAGCTGTCCTATTAATTAAAGGCCAAAAATACACTTTAAAAAAGAGTGTTTTGTTAGAACAATTTTACATAAAATATCCAAAAGATATGCTTCACATATGTTGTGTATGGTGAAAGTCAATCACAAGACAGTGACAGACTAAAAGACACGTGAAAAGAATGATGGAAAAATGAAGCTAATGCTCTGTGTGTAGACACTCTGCAAAGCTCATATTGCACTGAAGTTCTCATTTTTAAACGAGGAAGCTTGAAACATTAAAACCACTTGATAGTGAATGCTGGTTAGAAATGAGAAGTATGTTTTTGTCTACCTCAGTGTGAAATATAGGATTGATCATTTTAAAGAGTTTCACTTGTTAAGCTGCTGCTACACAGTGGGTGTGGCTTAAGACAAAGCCTTGTCCTTTCTGTGCAATTTGCATACACAAATAATTGTACAATTTCTCCACAACATGGTATACGACCTAAATCACTTAGAATCAGTTATTCCAGTCAATAAATACAAATGATATTTCCTAGGGTATTAAATTGTTAGCTTTACCTCTCTCTAGTTTCCATGCACATATTCATGCTGGAACTCTGTAAGCAGAAGGAGACCTTGCTCACTGCCTCCATTACAGGTAACAGCTGCTGGCCTCTTTTCTCTGGCCCTGTCTGCTTCTCCAGCCCAGTGCAAATGGGTAGAAATATCCTCCCTCTCCATCATACACACACAGATGTAGGGCTAGCAAGGGAATTGACTAAGACCTAGGGGATGAGAGCTGATGTGTGGGAGGCATATGGTGGAGTGGCCTAATGGAGAGCTTTTACAGTATATTATAACCAAGGGGACCAGTGTTTCACAGACAGGTTCACGGGAGCTGGGCAGGTTCTTGTAACTATTTTTTGCTGGTCCCTTTTGGGGACGGCCAGGCACAGAAGTACAGTACAGCAGGTGGACAGGGAAGACTTAATGATGTGTTCAGGCATAGAGCAGCTAAAATAAACCATCCTTCTTATGATGCCAACTAGACTCTTTTTGACAGCCAATAACATTTCAGAAATTTGGCTACTACTAGACAAATGAATACCTATAACAGCATACATTTAAACAGCAAAAAACCCCAGTCATTATGATCCAAAAAATGTATTTAATCAAAAGTACTCTTTACTTTTTGCAGTAGACTGACCTCTTTGCAAACACGCTGAGGACTTAGATGTGCAGAGTCGCGATTTGTCACATGAACATTCAGTCCCATCAACTAATGTGACAGGATCAAACACTCAGTGAATGTCTCACTGCCGTCACAGTGGAGGCAAAAGCAAACTTTTGCATAATATAAATGGCCTTGTCATCATACAATATCTCAGGTCTCGTAACATTGGACAATTAATGCTGTGGAAATAATTTGTTTATTTCTTGTTTGTCATATTTTCTACCCAACATTTGGAGGTATTTATATTTCATCTAATATGCATGAAACCAGTTAGATGCAAATTTTAAAAAATCATATAGTAAAGTAAACTCTGCAGCCAACTACAAAACAGGGGTGGAGAACTCTGAATTTCAAGAAAAAAGCAGATCTCTTGATCACCTAAATGCATTTTTCAGCATCTGACACTGTGGACCTCCCCTCGTTTAAGACAACTGCACCGCTCCTGGTTTTAAGCACTAACACTGGTAAATTGCCTCCTGCTGCAACTCAACCATCCTCCCTACTGACATTCACCATGTGCACACAAAAGTGAATCCAAACATGTAACATCTGTATAATATCATGATGCACCTATAATGCAATGGTCCAACACAAACAGCTTTGCTTATCTACATCTGTTACAGAACAGTGCTCTGAATGCATGGGGTGCTCCAGCTGAAAAGCTGATGGTTGGCTTACTTGAAGCCAATGAGCTTCTGGACTGCTTGGTTTGTCTAATTAGATTACAGACAGTCTAATTACCTCACCAGTTCATGCTTTTCTCCACCTCAGTTACAATTTGGTGAGGGCAGTGGGCCTTCCACTGCCCTCTGAGTCATCTGTCTGACAAACAACATAGCACACACTTTCCACAGGGGCTGCAGCTGTATGTTTATTTGTGTGCGGTGCATCGTCGGTCTGCCACAGACAATGACCTTTTGCATGATCTGTACAACACAGCTCCAAAGCCCACAGCACAACTGCTGAAAATCCACTCTGTCTGTGCTTTGACATCCACAACCACCTCGATGAATCATGCAGTTCAAAAATATGCTGGAAAACGTTCAACACACCACAGAACAACTGTAGTCACTTAACAAAGCCTTGGCTGCCCCTGGTGCTGGTACGGGGCAGGATGTGTGACACCAAGTGGGAATGTCAGCGATGGAGAGCATGTTTGCAGAGCTGTCCCAAACTCCACTGTTCAGCCTGAAATATTTACCAGTGAGGCTGACACTGTAGAGATGCGAGGAGGGGAAAGTGCATCAAACGAGGGGGGTTCACATAGAGTCAGATCTCTGAGCCACAAACATTGTTCTGTGCCGACAGCATCAGCAATTGCAGAGATAAATCATAAGTCAGTGTGAAAGCCCAAAGAAAGAGGAAATAGTCAGCATAGATATGAAAGAGATTTGTGTCCAAAAACTCAGCTCCTCCTCAGCAACTATATATATTTGGATTAGGAGCTGCTAGCTGTACTTAATGTTATATATTTAATCAGTTCTAATTGACATGCTCTTGGACAGTTATGTCAAATTTTGATAGTCAAGCTGGAATTCTGAGGTTTTGTTCACAAACACAATGTCAGAGGAAAATGTCAACGTGTTTCTTACCTCCACAAACAGGAAGCAAGGGACGATGGAGCTGCTGCTCTTCACGCCCGGCTTCTCCTCCACTGCCATCCCTCTGTCTGTTTCTCTGAACGTCCCTCTGTCCTGCTGTCTGTGTCCTTATTCTGAAAGAAAGAGGGGAGGTCAAGTTAGTCCACCTGCCAACCTGAGGTCAAGACCAGAGTGTGAGATTAAGTGGAATCCAATCAAGACAAATAAGCTTTGGATGGATCTCGGGGTTTACTTGATGTCTTGTCTTTCTGTCTGCACAATCACAGCGCTGCTTTTATTTTTACACATTGTTCCTGTGATACCTTATTATTGTTTATTTATATGCCATATTCATAAATATTCAACACATGAACGACAAGTGAACTCAGTTCTTCTGTGGGCTATGTGCATTGTTCAGTTTACTGTTGAAACCAATGAAATACTTTTGTTGGCTTTTCATGCATCATCCACCAACACCCTTAAGAGAAACAAAACCCTTAAGAAAAACAACAAAACAAATAAATAACTTATGTGTCACATGCTACGTCTCTGGGCTGTGCTTTAATGAGAACTGCGCTGTTGTTTTGACTGACTACCCAGGCAGAACTGATCACTGAACACCCTCATAATGAAACATGTTAATGTCTGGTGGAATTAAAATTTCAGAGTGAGTTACACAATTCAGTTACTTGTCTTCATCAGTTGGCCCAACAATCTGCAGGACAGCTGGCAAGCTAACAGACAATTGCAGGATAACAAGCCATGCTCGTGCTCATGGGCCACAATGGGCTGCTGCAGCCTGCCATGTGACTGAGACAACATGTCAGTAGGCTAATGTTCAATACCTTTGCCAGCTTAGTACTATGCAAAGACAACACCTCATAAAACAAATTTTCCACTGTAATATATATTGAAAAAAAAAACATTGTCAAGACGAGAAAACATTTCTCTTTTCAAACCACAATTGGAAAGTGTGACCACACCTAATATGATAATACTAGAAGTAACCTTCTGGTATGCAGATTTTGTTAGCTTTGTACAGAGGCTAGCTATTTCCCTGTTCTGCTAAAATAAGCTCACTGGCTGCAGGCTGTAGCTATGCACTCAGCAGACTGAAGTAAGAGTCTCATCTTTCCACCAAAAAGCAAACTAACATAAGCATATTTTCTCATTTAGTGAGAGACAACCATGTCCAAAAGACAATAACTGTGCATTTGATCAAATATATCAATTTTGCCATCAAAAAAAATGTTGCGACTTCGTAAGAATTACAAAGCAGCTCTACTACTATTTGAGGTAACTAGCCTCACTGAGCAGAGTATGGTCTCTCTCAGCCTGTGGCTCTAAAGGGATTCTCAGGAATTATTTGACATGGCTGTTAAATTAAATTAAAAATGAAAGATTAATTTATTAAACCAACTCACTGGATCAGATAGACAAGAAAGTTGAAAAAGTAACACAATGCAGTATCATAATGTTTTCTCCAAAGACTGTGACTTAATTAATTAATAATCTGTCTGAGGCATGAAATTAAGGTTTTATATGTAATCAGTTATGTAGAGACTTCAAACTTCAGCTGTAGCTTTTCTGTTTCTTTAATCACTGCTTTCTGTCTTTGTAAGCAGCAAGTATGCCTCACTGTGCTTTTCCCAAACTCCAAGAAAAATAAGCAGAGTAAAGAAGATTAACACACGTAAAATCCACAAAGAAAGGACAAGGAACAGTATGTTAGAGGACCAGAAGCAGGATTCTTCACAGTGAACTGCCTGCAGTACAAGCTGTGTGATCTCTGCTGCCACACTTTGCTAAGAGTGTCAGAACTGAGTAGGAGTGTTCAGTTGGATCTAGAGATGTTTCAGGGTTTCATCTCTGACATTCCTGAGCTCAGATCACAAACTTTCTTTATGGTTGCTTAATACGGATGTTCAATCACCTGGAACAGGAGAGGAGAGGAATGATTTTTTTGTTTCTCAGTAGTTAAGAGGTTGACCTCTATTCTGCTTGTGAGCGGTGTGATATGTGCTGGAGAGCTTTTTAGCTCCTAACTCTTTCTACGCTGGTGGAAAGAATAGGCCTGAGGGATGAATAAGGCATGAAGCTAAGCTCTTAGCAGCCCGCAGAACAACGCAATGTGCCAACCAAGACTTCTTTTAGAGAGGGTTGGTTGGACTCTGTCTGTGTGCATGTGTACAGCTACTGTATGTGTGTGTGTGTATGTGTGTGCGTGTGTGTAGCTGTCAGGATGAACAGGCAGAAGCCCCAGGTAACGGAAACCAGCAGTGAGAGAAAGAGAGACCGAGACGGAGGGAGGAATCGTTCCTGTCTCTTTGCCTCTGGAGACTGATGGGAAGTGTTACTTAGTCTTTCATTCCCTCAGTGGGAGGCAGCACAAAGAGGCTCTCTCCAACAGTTTGGGACACCAGCTGACAAAGTGCATGTGAGCTGTGAGTTGGTGGTGATGAAAATGTGTTTTGGGAGAAACCACTCAGGTGGCCAGAGATGAGGCAGAGGCTTTTGATGATTAAAATCTGTTAAGTGGGACACCAAGCCAGGGATGAATTCACTGAAAGAACTGGGACTGCAAAAGCTTAGGTTACATTCCCCAGAGGTGTAGGCAGACTTCTGAGCTGTCCCACACACATTTTGTATAAGTGAGGTTTTGTCAGAGGCGCTCTCTGAATGCTGATTTGGGTGACAAGTTTGCAGCTTAATTAGTATGAGAAAATCTGTCCACTGCTCAGCATGCAGGGCTGAGCTCAAGGCTAATTCAGTTCTTCTGCATGGTGCCATCCTTGTATCAGTTCACAAACATTTACTGGACAAGTTAAAATGGAACCAATGATTTACTAACCAATGAGTTTTAGTTCATTGTTAAATTGTTTTGGTGGCCTCTCAACTCCCTTTTTTGTCATTTTCAACAACACGACCTTCTCATACACAGTTAGCAGCTAACTGGGGAACATAATAGAGCAGATCAGAGCCAGATATTCCCTTCAGGAGTTGGTAGAGACCAAAAACAGAGCCAAAAGAACAGAAAGAATTTGGTGGATACAAACATGACTCTGAATGACCAAAAGTGTAAAACTTTCCCCATATCGAAAGGCAATAATATGCCAACTTGTTTCTTCTGCTTCAAAGTGATCAGTTATTATGAGTTCAATGCAGAAAAATAAGAAACTGTGCAAGACATTGTGATTTGAAAGCAGCTAACTTAACATTAGCCATGGACACACCAAAGAGGAGTCCAGAGTTTAAGTGGTGTTAATTCTTAATTCTTGTTAGGTTGTGTCCAAAATCACTCACTTGTTAATTATTTCCTGTTCACTATTAAGGGATTCAATGTAGAGGACTATAAAGGGAACACAAGGGTTAAAACAACAACAACAACAACAACAACAATAACTCTCTTAGGCACTACAGGTATATTTCTTTGCACCTGTTTTCTGTTTCAGTACAAGACACAATGCATCATGGTATAAAATGCTTGGTTAGTGACCATCAGAAGTACACTTTGTTTCATGTTGCATTGTGGCATGAAACCACAATGCAACATGAAACGAAGTGTACATTCTATTATGTACAGCGTAGTGATTTCTCACTTTTCATTTAGACAGCACTGCACAATGGCAATACAGTGGTCTATAGTTAGTGATGTTGGACACCTTAGATTTAGTCTTACCAGTGGCCTCCCATTATCAAAGCAGCTAATTAATCACAAAACACCTAGTTACAAAAATACATGAATTTGCACTTCTTCCTTGTAAAAGAATCACAGTCCTGTCTGTCCACTGGACACAGAGACAATTTAATCATAATGGTATAACTGGATTTCACAAAACAACATGTAATGAAGTCAATGTTCAGCTGTTACTGGAACTGACATGTCTCCACTTAAGGTTAAGAAAAGCCTCTAAGTTGCTGAAGTAACGAAGCATCACTGGGATTCATTGTATAATAAATACTGAATTTCATTACACTGCTCGATCACAGCACCACAATGTGTGACATCTGTTAGTGGTTAATTTCTGGTTGAACTGCATGGTTTGTGTGCATGTGAGTGTGTGTGTGAGGAACTGTGTGGAAGGAGGAGGCACCCAGATGGTTTCGATCTGATTAGAGGGGTCCAGTTGAAAAGGGGGTTAATCTGATAGTTTGTCTATCAATCAGAGAAAATCGAGCTAACCTGTCAGCTGAGACCGGACACACATGTGTGTGTTGTTTAGGAGAGAGAAACAAAGACCGACTTAAAGCCAAGGAGACACAATTACTGACACACACACGTCCACAACACAACAGGAAGGAAAGAAGGAAGGAAGGAATAAAAACGTGACAGAACTGAAATCAAAATGGTGGAGACGAGGAGAAAAGCAAGCTGCAGATGGGAAAGTTGAATTAGCACCATAACACACACATACACACACACTAGATCCCCTTACACCTCGTGGAGAGCAGGACATTTGAATACCCTGCTGCTCCAGTCAAAGGGTAGAGACCCAGGCAGCCATATGTCCTCTCTCCTGCCTCTGCAGTCCACCACCCTGCCCCAGGACATAGAGTAGCCTACACATGCCTGTGTATGTGAGTACGTCCTCACATACACACACACACACACAAAGGGCTAATTGGGCACAGCAATCTGGCTCATGCTTGATGTTACACTCACTGTGCTTTACTAAATAATGCTCTTGCATATCACATATCATTTTGCATAAGCCCACATTGGTGCAGCAACTAACACAAGGGAAGGTGCAGCAGTAATGCAGTGTTAAAATGCAAACTGTCAGTCATTCTCCTGTATCTTTGTGCCACATCCAGAGAGCTGACTCTGCCCTCACCTGAGTATTATTCATCTGACTGCAGATGATTTTTCACTGTGGAGAACTGATGGAATTTTTTTTCACCATTTACCTGCTGCCCAGAGCTATCACTCTTGATCTGAGCAAATCCCTCAGTTCTCATTTGTGTGTGTGCATTTGTTGTGTGTGTAGTGTGGCCATTTTTTTGTCCAGCCATTGTCACACCAATCTCTTCCAACTCAGACCCCATGCTTTTACCACAAGTCATACTAGTCATGCCTCATGTCCTCACACACACAAACACACAGACTACAAACATGAACACACCGGTCCTGACATCTGAGTTGACTCACAAACAAAAACCACAACACCCCACTCCTCCGACTATACGGCAATCCCTGCCTACTATTAATAGAACAAAGTGAAGGAGGAGAGTAAGGCCATAATAGGATTTACCCAGCGCTGGATAATTAGGGCTTCTGTTTGGGGAATACCACCGCAAAACACAGAATGCCACAGAGACACACTCCCCCCACCACAACATACACACCCACAGACCCACTCAAAGACCTGGGGAAGAAGCACGTAACATGAGACCTGCTAACAGTTACAGAGCAGAACGTGCAACGCAGTGACCTCCACATCACGTCTGAAGTGTTCTGGCTGTTCACCAGGAGAAGGGTAGCAGAGGAAACCTGCCATCTGTCCATCCATCCATTCATCCTTCCCTCCCTTCCTCCTCACCTCGTCGCCGAGCAGCCGGTTGCCGTGGCACCAGATTCCTATGCGGTGGCCATGTCAGATCAGATGATGGTAAAGTGGTGTGAAAATCTCCTTCCACCCAGCTGTCCGTCTCCCCTCTTGCTCTTCTTCTTCTTCTTCTTCTCCCTACTCTGCTCTCCCCTGCTGCCTCCTGGTCCACAGTGAAGCGTGAGAGAGTAGACGGGGATGGCAGCAGCAGCAGCAGCAGCAGCAGCGGCGGCGTCTCTGTCTCCTAATCTTCCACACATGCACACACGCACACACACACTCACACACACACTCTCCCCCTTCTTTTAATTAGCTTGTTCCAACAACCAGCGATGACTTATAAATTAAGTGGCTGAAATTACCTCCTGTGCAGCCTTCAGTCCAATGAGGAGACACAGAGGAGAGGGAGAGTGCAAGAACATGTGTGTGAGGGAGTGAGAGCGTAGCCGCGTGTGTGTTAGAGACAGTGATCGAGAGAGAGAGAGAGAGAGAGAGAGAGAGAGGAAGGGAGGGCATACATTATGTGTGTCAGCTCATTTGTATTCAAAGCTTGTTTTCCCTCTCCATCCCTCCCCTTCTCTCCCTCTGTCCATCTCTCCCCTTATCTCCCTCCATCCAACCATCCCTCCCTCCCCCTCCTCTATCCCCTCTTTCCCCTTGCATCCCTCTCTCCTTTCCTCCTCTTCCTGATTGGACATAGAGGACATGAACCTGACCCAAACGTTAGAGGGAAGAGGGATGGAGGGATGCTGCAGACTAAGAAGATGGTGGGGAGGAAAGGAGGGCTGCACATGTGTACAGTTGCTCAGCTGCCTGCCTGCAGCTCAGCACACTCTGGATGTAGGTTAATGATACGTGGATATTGATCCAGCGTTCCTGGAGCACATGTAACATCATAGGTCAGAGCTGGTAGCAGAGAGAGGGAGAGAGAAAGACAAAATAGGAGTGGAGCTGGTTGGACAGTAGTGAGTTTGTGTACCTGTGTGTCCTCAACCTCACACATATGGCTATGTCAGAGTGTGAGAGGTGAATGAAAGTTCGGAGTTACGCAGGGGGAAGATGTAGCTGAGAGCTGTAAAAACATTGTGACAGTCTGTCACAATGTTTCCTGCAATCAGGTCATGACGAGATATAAAGGAGACAGAATTAGCTATTAAAACAATACTCCGCTGTTCACTGAGAAACTGCCAGGGGCACACCCTGCTATTAACAACAATACCAACTCTGACGCACTCTTTCTCTCTGCAGGGACGAGCCAGTGAATTTTTACTGGATAGAAGCTTTTTAGTCACACTAGTGATGTGGGTCTGAGGGGGGTGTTAGTTGGTTGGTCTGTCCAAGTCAAACTGTTCAGGACAGATTGACAAAAGACTATAGAGACATTCATAGTGCCCAGAGGATGGATCATAAGAACTTCCTTCTGAACTGATCCTTAATTTTCTCTCTACATCTGCAAGAGTATGACGATGACATTCTTGATTTTGAGGTCTCAACAAATTGGACTGCCATAAAACACATATCCTACATTCATGTTCCCCTGAGGAGGATCCCATCACTTTTCACTGTCATCAGGTCTAAATTCACATTTGTCCACCTGAAAAATGAATGGCCCTCACATCAGTCTCTGTACTCTGTTCATGTGCAAGAAATTTGCATGTTAACAATCTAAACTAAGATGATTTGAATGGTGCAAAGCCTCAACATATGCTAACATATTGATGTTTTGCATCAGCATGAAAATATCTTGAAATTAGCACTAGCTCAGTGGTGCAATTCAACTGGCAAGTTGTTTGTTTTGTTTATTTTCTTTAAAAATCTGATTATTTGTTTATTACATTTGTTTAGTAGTTATAATTGCAGATGTATGCAGATTAACTGTCCTGGCATGAATAATTATAGGACATAATTACCAATGAAATGAGATCATTTCAGTACAAGAAACAAATGTGAAATGAATAATAAAGCTCAAATCAATTGAAGCAAAATGGACCATATTTAAGATAGAAAGTCAGATCTGATCACTTCTATTACAGGCTTTGGTTAAAAAAAAAAAGGAAAAAAAAGGACAAGGAATATGAATGTGACCTCATCACCAGTAAACTGTGCTACTTTCTTTTATGATGCACCCATTAACAAGAGGTCGGGTGGAGTCCTGCAGCTCAGAGACACCCGCTAATGCTAAATGAATCAAGAGGTTAACCTCAGGTTTTTCTGTTAGCCAGGCTGCAGGTGGCTCCAGTCTTTCCCACTCTTCATTAATATAGCATTACCTCAGACACATTAATAGCCACTGGCCGTTTTATGTGCACAAAGCCTCTGACCTATATTTTATGGGTGATAATACATCAAGAAAGAGGCAAAGAAAAATAACTGCAGAAGTGATGAAATGGGTGACAAGGTCAGAAGTTTCAAGAAGTAATAAAAATACCAAAAATCCACATGGCTTTTATGTGAAGGTCACATTAACCTCCTTAATGACATCACATCCAATGAGGAATCACAGCCGATAATTGAGGATTGTTTTGGCTCCTTCTCTAAATAATCATCAACAAAAGCCATCCTCATTCTCTGTAATTCCCACCAAATCAACATTTCACCACCTCCCTTCTCCCCTCCTCCACTGCTGAGTGTGCTGTCCTGGCACGTATGGGTCTCAGTGGGATTGTCGTGGACGTAGATGAGATATGGCCTGAGCCTCGTGGAAATGAGAAATCTGACTGTTATGGGGCCGTTATGGTTTACAGCACAGTGGATGCCTGTCCCATGGGTCTACTCTCCTCCCGCCCATATAGCCTACTACCGTTTCTTTGTCCAACCCCCCTCTCTGACTGCTCACGCCACACTTGAGCCGACAATGGAAATCCTCCAAAGTCTTGAGAAAACAGAGAGTGAGAGATGGAAGGGAAGGAGGTGGTGGAGCAAAGGAAGAGAGACAGAGGGCAAAAGGGAAGGAGGTTCAGATCTGAAAGAGATACTGCTGAGCTGTGCTTACTCTGTGACTTTGTTGTTACCACAGAAACGTTGCCTTTGCCCACACAGTCATGCACAGAAAAAATATTTAGCCAATGGGAAGTAAGTTGTATGTATGCATTAACACATTTACTCAATCATGCACATTGCAGAACCATACAACCACTAATGCTTGTATAGGGTATGTGTGTGCTGCATTCATGCATGAACACAAGCGTCCACAGGACCCTCGGTGCAGTTGGATGCCTCCCTTTACCTTTACTTCATCCTGGCACTCTATATGCCTCATTTAAATAATTCACATGATCAAATCAGTGTAAACATGTGATGGGCGGTCATGCAAGACGTTTGGTCCAACGTGATGACTCTGCGGTTGAGACAAGAGCCACAGGCATAAGTCTACTCAGGATAAAAAAATAAAAAGCTGTGAAAAGCATTGATGAAAGTGCCCACCCTCATCAAATGTGTAATTTGAATGTATTTTAAACTGGATGTTATTACCATGGCCAATTGTATAAAGCTGTAATAGTTTTACACAGTTGTTTCAACTATGTATTCATTAAACCTATAGCTATAACAACTGTAAATCAAATACATATACTGCAAGCTAACTAACAAAGAGTGATGCAGTCAATGCATCATGCCAGTTTGTGGCAAGCACATCATCCACCTGTCACCCAAAGTTGCCACACCCTCAGTTAATAAACATATAGATGTACAATCTATTAACTGTAGAGATTAAAACTGCGTTTGTACCAGTGTAAACGTGTTCATTTCAGCTGAAGAATTGAACATTTGAACACGACAGTCTATGAGGACTGTTGGAGCCACACTCTAATGATCATTTCATGAACTGCAGCTCTTTGTTACTTCTGTTTTGGCTTTAGCCTCAGAGATTGTGGCGTTAGCTTTGTTGTTTCCCAATTTGTTTAATCTGTACAAAAAGGAGTGTGTTAAATGGCAATTGCAGCTGGCAGGTGGATTTTGTTCCCACAGTCAGGCTTTTCTCTTGTTTCCAC
Source organism: Selene dorsalis (assembly GCA_900303245.1). NCBI lineage: Eukaryota > Metazoa > Chordata > Actinopteri > Carangiformes > Carangidae > Selene > Selene dorsalis. The sequence continues at coordinate 44,389 of OMNW01034026.1, forward strand.
TCTTTATGCTGGATAAACACTCTCCAGCCACATTCTCTGATTACTGAATATACCAGTGAATGAGAGTAGTATCCCTCCTCTGATGCGATCAATGCTTCAAATAATAAATAAGACCTTAGAAAACCCTCT